>JAIUJO010001170.1:32500-47500 GCA_023846275.1 Vanilla planifolia
TTCATCATATTCTTCTTCATCTTCTTCTTCTTCTTCTTCTTTGTCTTCTTTTTCATCTTTTCCTTCTTCTTCTTCTTCTTCTTTTTCGGTTTCTTCTTCTTCTTCTTCTTCTTCCTTTTTGAATTCTTCTTTTTCTTCTTCTTCATGTTCTTCTTCTTCTTTGACTTCTTCTCTTTCTTCTTCTTCTTCTTCATCTTCCTCTTATGTCTATTACTATTCTTCTTTTACTTCGTCTACTCCTTCTCGTTCTTCTACTTCAACTTCTTCTTCTTCTTCTTCTTTTTCTACTTCGTCTTTTTTTTATTCCTTTTCCTCTACTTCTTTGACTTCTTCTTCTTCTTCTTCTTCTTCTTCTTCTTCTTTGTCTTCTTCCTCTTGTTTTTCATCTTCTTCTTCTACTTCTTCTTCTTCTTCTACTTCTACTTTTTTGTACTATTCTTCTTCTTTTTCTTTGTCTTCTTCTTCTTAACCTTTTTCTTCTTCATCTTCTTGATCTTCTTCTTCTTCTTCTTCTTTGACTTCTACTTCTTCTTCATCTTTCTTCTTCTTCTCCTTCTTCTTCTTCTTCTTCTTCTTCTCTTTCTTTTTCTTATTCTTTTGTTTCATCATCACCATCATCTTCTTCTTCTTCGTCTTCTTCTTCTTCTTCTTCATCTTCTTCTTCTTCGTCTTCTTCTTCTTCTTCTTCTTCTTCATTTTTTCTTTTTCTTCTTCTTCTTCATCATCATCTTCTTCTTCTTCTTCTTCTTCTTCGTCTTCATCTTCTTCTTCATCTTCTTCTTCATCTTCTTCTTCTTCTTCTTCTTATTGTTCTTCCTCTTCTTCTTCTTCTTCTTCTTCTTCTTCTTCTTCTTCTTCTTCTTTTCCTTCTTGTACTTTTTCTTCTTCTTCTTCTTCTTCTTCTACTTCTTCTTCCTCTTCTTTTTCTTTCATCAACTTCTTCTTTTTCTTCTTCATTTCTTTAACTTCTCTTTTCTCTTCTTTTTCTTATTTTTCTTCTTCTTCTTCTTCTTTTCCTTCTTCCTCTTCTTCATCTTCTTCTTCTTGTTATTCTTCTTCTTCTTCTTCTTCTTCTTCTTCTTTGCCTTCTCCTTCTTCCTCTTCTCCATGTTCTTCTTCGTCATCTTCTTGTTCTTTTTCTTCTTCTTCTTCTTCTTCTTCTTCTTCTTCTTTTGCTTCTTGTCCTATTTTTTTTCTTCCCTTTTTCTTCTTCTTGTTCTACTTCTTCTTATTCTTCTTCTTCTTTGTGTTCTTCTTCTTCTTGTTTGGTTTCGTCTTCTTCCTTTTTTGTTCCTATTCATCTTTTTTTCTCTCTCTTCTTCATCTTCTTCTTCTTCTTTTCTTCTAAATCATCATCGTCTTCTTCTTCTTCTTCTGCGTCTCCTTCTTCTACTTCTTCTTCTTCTCCTTCTTTGTCTACTTCTTCTTGTTCTTCATCTTGTTTGTGCTGTTCTTCTTCTTGTTCGGGCTCTTCTTCCTCCTCTTGTTGTTCTTCTACCACTTTTTCGTGTTTCTCTTCTTCATCTTCTTGTTCTTTGTTTTCTTCTCAATTGTCATCGCCTTCTACTTCTTCTGCATCTTTTTCATCAACTTCTTCTTCTTCTTCTCCTCCACCTTTTTCATCGTCTTCTTTTCTTCTTCTTCTTCTTCTTCATCTTCTTCTTGTTGTTTTTCTTCTATTTTTTCTTCATCTTCTTCTTCTTCATCATCTTCTGCTCATATTCCTTCTTCTTCTTCTTCTTTTTCTTCAACTTCTTCTTCTTCTTCTTCTTCTTCTTTTATTTCTACTTCTTCTTCTTCTTCTTCACTTTCTCCTCCTCATCCTACTTCTTCTAATTCTTCTTCTTCTTCTTATTGTTCATCTTCTACATCTCGTTGTTGTTGTTCTTTTTCTTCTTCTTCTTTTCCTTCTTAATCATCCTCTTCTTCTACTTCTTTTTCTTCTTCTTCATCGCCATGTTCTTCTTCCTCTTCTTTCTCTTCTTCTTTGTCTTCTTCGGCACTTCTTTGTCCTCTTCTTCTTCAACGTCTTCTGCTTCTTCTTCTTTTTTTTCTTCTTCTTCTTCCTCTTCTTCTTCTCCTTATTTTTCTTCTTATCCTTCCTCTACTTCTACTTCTTCTTCTTCTCCTCCCCCTTCTTTTCCTCCTCCTTTTTCTTCTTCTTCTTCTTCTTCTCCTCCTCCTCCTCCTCCTCCTCTGCCTTTTTGCTCTTCTTCTTCCCCTTCTCCTTCTTCTTCACCTCCTTTTTTTTCTTCTACTTCTTCTTCTTCTTTTTCTTCTTCTTCATCTTCTTCTTCTTCTTCTTCTTCATCTTCTTCTTCTACTACTTCTTCTTCTTCTTCCTCTTCTTAACCTTGTGCTAGTTCTTCTTCTTCTTCTTCTTCTACTTCATCTTCTTCTTCTACTTCTTCTTCTACTTCTTCTTCCACTTCTTCATCCACTTCTTCTTCATCATCATCATCATCTTCTTCTTTTCCTTCTTCTTTTTATTTGCTTTCTTCTACTTCTTCTTCTTCTTCTTCTTCTTCTTCACCTTCTAAATCATCATCAACTTTTTCTTCTGCTTCTTCTTCTCCTTCTTCTTCTTCATCATCTTCTTCTTGTTCTTATTCTTCTATTACTTATTCTTCTTCTTCTTCCTCTCCCTCTTCTTCTTTTTCTTTTTCATTTTCTTCCTTTTTTTCTTATTCTTCTCCTTTTTCTTCTTCTTCTTCTTCTTCTTCTTCTTCTTCTTCATTTTCTTCCTCTTTATCTTCTTCTTCTTCCTCTTCTTCTTCCTCTTCTTCTTCATCTTTCCTCGGGTTCCTCTTCTTCTTCTTCTTCTTCTTCTTCTCCTTTCATTTGTTCTTCTTCTTCTCCTTCTTTTGCTTCTTCTTTCTTTTTCTCCTTCTTTTCAACATCATCTTATTCTTCATCATCATCATCATCATCATTTTCTTCTTCTACTTCTTCTTCTACTTCTTCTTCTTCATCTTCTCTTCCTCTTCTTCTTCTTCTTCTAGTTCTTTTTCCTCTCTTTCTTCATTATCTTCATATTCTTCATCATCTTCTTCTTCTTCTTCTTGTTCATCTTCTTTCCCTTCTTTTTTTTCTACTTCTTGATCTTCTTTGTCTTCCAATTCGACTTCCTTTACTTCTTCTTCTTCTTCTTCTTCTTCTTCTGCTTCTCTTCTTGTTCTTCATCTTTTTCTTTTTCTTCTCCTTCTTTTTCTTCTACTTCTTATTCGTCATCTTTTTCTACTTCTTCACCTTCTTCTTCTTCTTTTTCTTCTTTTTCATCAACATCTTCTTCTTCTTCTTCTTCTACTTCATCTTCTTCTTCTTCTACTTCTTCTTCTTCTTCTTCTTCTTCTTCTTCTTAACCTTGTGCTAGTTCTTCCTCTTCTTCATCTTCATCTTCTTCTTCATCTTCTTCTTTTGCTTCTTCTTCTGCTTCTTCTTCATCATCATCATCTTCTTCTTCTTTTCCTTCTTCTTCTTTTTCTTTGTTTTCTTCTTCTTCTTCTTCTTCTTCACCTTCTTAATCATCATCAAATTCTTCTTCTGCTTCTTCTCCTTCTTCTTCTTCTTCTTCTTCTTCGTCTTCTTGATCTTCTTCTTCTTCTTCGTCTTCTTCTACTTCTTCTTCATTGTCTTTTTTTCTTCTTCTTCTTCTATTACTTCTTCCTCTTCTTCTTCTTCTTCTTTGTATTCTTCTTCCTCTTCTTCGCTTTCTTCTTCATTATCCTCTCCTTCTTCTTTGGCCTCTCCTTCTTTTTCTTTTTCTTCTTCTTCTTCTTCTTCTTCTACTACTACTACTACTTCTTTTTATTATTCTTCTTCTTCTTTTTCTTCTTCTTTTCATCTTCTACTTCTTATTTGACTTCTTCTTCGTCATCATCATCATCTTCTTCTACTCCTTTCTGTAGTCCTTTTTCATCCTCTTTTTCTTCGTATTCCTCTTCTTCTTCATCTTTTTTTTCTTTTTCATTTTCTTCTTCTCCTTCTTCTTCATTTTACTTTTCTTCCTCTTCTTCGTCTACTTTTTCTACATCTTCTTCTTATCTCTTTATCTTCTTCTTGTTCCTATTTTTCTTCTTCTTCTTCTTCTTCGTCTCTTTCTTGTTCTTCTTCTTTTTTTCTTCTTCTTCGTCTTCTTCTTCTTCTTCTTCTTATTTTTCGTCTTTTTTTCATCATAATCATCATCTTCTTCTTCTTGTTCTTTGTTTTCTTCTTCTTCTCTTTCTTCTTCTTCTTCTTATTCTTCTTTTTCTTCTCCACACCTCCTTCCACTCCTTATTCTACTTCTTCTTCTACTAATACTTATTTATTTTCTTCTTCTTCCTCTTGTTGTACTTTTTCTTCTTCTTTTTCTTCTTCCTCTTCTTCTTCTTCTTCTTCTTCTCTTCTTCTTCATCTTGTTCTTCTTCTCTTCTTGTTCGTCTTGTTCTTCTTCTACTTCTTCTTCTTCTTCTTCTTCTTCTTCTTCTCACTCTTCTTTGTCTTTTTCTACATCATCTTCTTCTTCTCCTCCTCCTTCTTATTCTTCTTCTTCTTCTTCTCCTCTTCTTCTTCTTCTACTACTACTACTTTTACTTCTTTTTTTTTTCTTCTTCTTCTTCTTCTTCATAATCATCTTCTACATCTTCATCTTCTTCTTTCTTTTCTTCTCCTTCTTCTTCTCCTCTTCTTCTTCTTCTTCTACTACTACTTTTACTTCTTTTTTTTCTTCTTCTTCTTCTTCTTCATAATCATCTTCTTCATCTTCATCCTCTTCTTCTTCTTTTTCTTCTCCTTCTTCTTCTTCTACTTCTTCCTCTTCTTCTTCTTCTTCTTCTACGACTTCTTCTTCTTCTTCTTAGTCTTCTTCTTCTTCTTCTTCTTCTTCTTCCTCTTCTTCCTTTTCTTCTTCTTCTTCTTCTTCTTCACCTTCCTCTTCTTCCTCTTCACCTTCTTCTTCTACCTCTTTTTTTTCCTTTTCATCTTCTTCTACTTCTTATTCTTCATCATATTTTTTTGTTCTTCTTCTTCTTCTTGTCCTTCCACTTTTTCTTCATCTTCTTCTTCTTTTTTTCTTCTACTTCTACTTCTACTTCTACTTCTTCTTCTACTACTTCTTCTTCTTCTTTTTCATATTATTTGTCTTCTTCTTCTTCTTCTTTTTCTTCATCATCTTTTCCTTCTACTTCTTCATTTTCTTCTCCTTCTTCTTCTTCTTCTTCTTCATCAACTACTTCTTGTTCTCAGTCTTCTTGCTCTTCTTCTTCAACTTCTTCATGTTCTTCAACTTCATCTTCTTCTTCTTCTTCGCTCGTTCTTTTTTTTCTTCTTCTTCTCCTTCTTCTTCTTCCGCTTCTTCTTCTTCTTCTTCTTCTTCTCCTTCATCGTGCTCTTCTTCTTTTTCTTCTCCTCCTTTTCTTCTACTTCTTCTTTTTCTTTGTCTTCTTCTTCTTCTTCTTCTTCTTATACAACTTCTTCTTCTTCTTCTTCTTCTTCTTCTTCTTCTTCTCTTCTTCTACCACTTGTTTTTTTTCCTTCTTCTCCTTCTCCTTCTCCTTCTCCTTCTTCTTTTTCTTCTTCTTCTTTGTCTTCTTCTTCTTCTTCTTCTTCTTCTTCTCCATCATCTTCTTCTTCTCCTTTTTCTTCTTCTTCTTCTTCTTCTTCTTCTTCTTCTTCTTCTTCGTCTTTTCATTATTTTATTCCTTCTTCATCATCTTCTCCTACATTTTTTTCTTCTTGTTCTTCTTCATCCTCTTCTTCTTCTTCTCCTTCTCCTTCTTTTTCATCCTCTTCTTTTATGACTTGTTATTCTTCATCATATTCTTCTTCTTCCTCTACTTCTTCTTCTTTGGTCTTCTTCTTCTTCTTCTTCTTCTTCTTCCTCTTCTTTTTCTTCTTCTTGTTTTTGCCTTCTTTTTTTCTTCCTCTACATGTTCTTGTTCTTTTTCTTCTTCTTCTTCTTTTTCATCTACTTCTTCTTATTCCTCCTCTTCTTTTTCTTTGTCTTCATCAATTTCTTCTCCTTCTCCATCTTCTTCTTCTTCTTCTTCTTCTCTTCTCCTTCTTCTTCTTCTTTTTATTTGACTTCTACTACTAGTACTTCTTTTGCTTCTTCTTTTTCTTTTTTTTTCTTCTTTCTCTTCAACTTCTTCCACTTCTTCTTCTTCATCATAATCTTCGTCTTCTTTTTTTTCTTCTTCTAATTCTTCTTCTTCTTCTTTTTCTTTTTCTTGTACTGCTTCTTCTTGTTTTTCTTCGTAATCTAATTCTTCTTCTTCTCTTTTTTCTTTTTCTTCTTCTTGTTCCCCTTCTTTTTCTTCCACTACTTCTTTTTCTTCTTCTCTTTCTTCTTCTTCTTCTTCTTCTTCTCTTCTTCTTCTTCTTCTTCTTCTTCTGCTTGTTCTTCATCTTCTTCTTCTTCTTGTACTTCATCGTCTTCTTTTTCTTCTTCTCCTTCTTCTTCTTCTTCTTCTTCTTCTTCTTCTTCTTCTTGTACATCTTCTTGTTCTTTTTGTTGTTCTTCTTCTTCTACTGCTTCTTCTACTACTTCTTCTTCTTCTTCTTCATTTTCTTCTTCTTGTTCTTCTTCTTCTTCTTCTTCTTCTTATCTTCTCGTTCCTGCACTTCTTTATCTTTTTCGCATTCTTCTTCTTTTTCTTCTTCTTTTACGACTACTGCTTTTCCTTCTTCTCCTTCTCCTTCTACTTCTTTTCTTCTTCTTCTTCAACTTCTTCTACAACTTCTTCTTCTACCTCTTCTTCTTCTTCGTCCTCTTCTTCTTCTCTTTCTTTGTCTTTCTCATCATCTCCTTCTTTCTTTTCTCCTTCTTCTGATTACTCTTCTATTCCTTCTACTTCTTCTTCTTCCACTTCTTCAAATTCTTCTTCATTATCTTCTCCTTCATCTACTTCTTATTCTTCTTCTTCTATTTCTTCTTATTCTTCTTCTTCTGTTTCTTTCTCTTCAACTTCTACTAAATCTTCTTCTTGATCATAGTCTTCTTCTTCTTCTACCACTTCTTCTTCATTTCTTCTTCTATTTCTTCTTTTTCTTCCATATCAACTTCTACATTTCATTCTCTTTCGTAGTCTTGTTCATCTTCTTCTTCTTCTTGTTCTTCTACTTTTTCTCCTTCATCATCTTCCTCTTCTTCTTTTACTTCTTCTTTTACTTCTTCTTCTTCTTCTTCTTCTTCTTCTTTGTTTTCTTCATTTTCTTCTTCTTCGTCATCTACTTCTTCCTGTTCGTCTTCTTCATCATCCTCTTCTTCTTGTTCTTCTTCTTCTTCGTAAACTACTATTTCTTGTTCTCCTACTTCTTCTTCTTCTTCTTCTTCTTCTTCTTCTCCTTCTTCTTCATATTCTTTTTCTTCTTCTTCTTCTTCTTCTTGTTCCTGTTGTTTTTCTTCTTCTTCTACTTCTTCTTTTTCTACTTCTTCTTCTTCTTCTTCTTTTCCTTCTTCATGTTCTTCTTCTTCTTCTTCTTCTTCTTCTTCTTCTTCTTGTTCTTCTTCTTCTTCTTCTTCTTCTTCTTCTTCTTCTTTGCATCTTCTCCTTCTTGCACTTCTTCATTTTATTCGCATTCTTCTTCTTCTTCTTCATGTTCAATAATTACAACTACTGCTTTTCCTTCTTCTTCTCCTTCTACTTCTTCTTTTCTTCTTCTTCTACTTCTTCTTCAACTTCTTCTTCTACCTCTTCTTCTTCTTCATCTTCTTCTTCATCTTCTTCTTTTTCATCTTAAATTTCTTCTTCTCTTTCTTTGTCTTTCTCATCATCTCCTTCTTCATTTTCTCCTTCTTCTTCTTATTGCTCTTTTATGCCTTCTATTTCTTTTTCTTCAACTTCTTCTTCATTGTCTTCTCCTTCATCTACTTATTATTCTTCTTCTTCTTCTACTTTCTTCTTCTTTCTCTTCATCTTCTACTAAATCTTCTTCTTCGTCATAGTCTTCTTCTTCTTCTACCACTTCTTCTTAAACTTCTTCCTCTTCTACATCTTCTTTTTCTTCCATATCATCTTCTACATCACATTCTCTTTCGTAGTCTTCTTCTTCTTCTTCTTCTTCTATTTTTCTACTTCTTCTTCATCACCATCATCTTCTTCTTTTACTTCTTCATTTATTACTTCTTCTTGTTCTTCTTCTTCTTCTTCTTCTTCTTCTTTGTCATCTACTTCTTCTTGTTCGTCTTCTTCATCATCCTCTTCTTCTTGTTCTTCTTCTTATTGATAAACTACTATTTCTTGTTGTCTTACTTCTTCTTCTTCTTCATATTCTTCATCTTCATCATCATCTTCTTCTTCTTCTCTTGTTCTTATTCTTCTTCTTCTCCTTCTTCTTCTTATTCCTCTTCTTCTTCCTCTCCTTCTTCATCATCTCCTTCTTCTTCTTCTTCTTCTTTTTCTTCTTCTTCATCTTCTTCTTCTTCAACATCTTCTTCTTCTTGTTCTTCTTCTTATTTGTCTTCTTCTTCTTCACCTTCTTCTTCTTCTTCTTCTTCTTCTTCTTCTTCTTCTTCTTCTTCTCCTTCTCCTTCGTCTTCTTCTTCCACTCCTTCATCTTCTTCTTCTTCTCTGTCTTCTTTTGCCTCTTATTCTTTTTCTACTCCTTCTGTTCCTTCTTCTTCTTCTTCTTCATCTTCATCTTTCACTACTTGTTCTTCTTCTTCCCCCTCTTCTTCTTCCTCTTTTTCTTCTTCTTCTTCTTCTTCTTTTTCTTCTTCTTCTTCTTCTTTTTCGACCTTCTTCTTCTACTTCTTTGTCTTCTTCTTCTTCTTCTTCTTCTTCTTCTTCTTTTCTTCCTCTTCTTATTCTTCTTCTTTTTCTTCTTCTTTTTTTTCTTCTTCTTATTCTTCTTCTTTTTTTTCTTCTTCTTATTCTTCTTCCTCTCCCCATCTTCTTGTTCTTCTTCTTCTTCTTCATCTTCTTCTTCGTCCTCTTCTTTGTCTTTTTCTTCATCATATTCTTCTTCTTCATCTTCTTCTTCGTCCTCTTCTTTGTCTTTTTCTTCATCATATTCTTCTCGTTCTTCTTCTTCTTCTTCTTCTTCTTCTTCTTCTTCTTCATCTTCTTCTCCATCTTCTTCTTCTTCTTCTTCTTTTTCATCTTCTTCTGCTTCTTCTTCTTCTTCTTCTATTACTTCTTCATCTTCTTCTCCTTCTTCTTCTTCTTCTTCTATGTCTTCCCCTTTTTCTTCTTCTACTTCTTCGTCTTAATCTTCTTCTTCTTCTTTTCCTTCTTCTCCTACTTCACCTTCCCTTTGATCTTCTTCTTCTTCTTCTTCTTCTTCTTCTTCCACTTCTTCTTCTTTTTTTATCTTTTTCTTCTTTTTCTTTTTCTTCTTCTTCTTCTTCTTCTTTGACTTCTTCTTCTTGTTCTTTTTCTTCATTTTTTTTCTAGTCCTTCTTTCTCTTCTTCCTCACCTTTTTCCTTTTCTTCTTGTTCTTCTTCTTTGACTACTTCATTGTCGTCTTCTTCTTCCTATTCTTCGTCTTCTTCTTCTTTGTTTACTTCTTCTTCGTCTTCTTAATCTTCTTCTTGTTCTTCTTTCTCTTCTGCTTCTTCTTCTTCTTATAAGTCTTTGCCTTCTTCAACTTCTTAATGCTCTTATTCTTCTTTTACTTCTTTTTATTCTTCTTCCTCTTCATCTTCTTCTTCTTCTTCTTCTTCTTCTTCTTCTAGTGCTTCTTCTTCTTCTGCTTCTTCTTCTTCTTCTTCTTCTTCTGCTTCTTCTTTTTATTCTTCTTCTTCTTCCTCCTCTTGTTCTTCTTCATCTTCTTCTTCCCTTCTTCTCCTTCTTTGCTCTTCTTCATCTTATTCGTCGTCTTCTTCTTATTCTTCTTCTTCTTTTTCTTCCTTTTCTCCTTCTTCTTCTCCTACTTCTTCTCCTTCTTTCTCTCCTTTTTCTTCTTCTTCTTCTTCTTCTTCTTCTTCTTTTTCTTCTTTTCCTTCTACCACTTCTTCTTCTACTTCTTCATCTTGTCCTTCTTCTTCTTTTCTCTATCTTCTTCTTCTTATTCTTCTTCTTCAACTTCTTCTTCTTCATCATAATCATCATCTTTTTCTTCTTCTTCTTTTCTTTGTATTTCACTTCCTCTCCTTCTTCTTTTTCTCCTTCTACTTCTTCATGCTCTTCTTCAACTTTTTCTTCATGGTCTTTTCCTTCATCTGCTTCTTTTTCTTCTTCTTCTTCTTCTTCAGCTTCTTCTGCATTCCTCTTCTTCTTTTTCATCTTCTTCTACTTCTCCTTCTTCATGACAGTCTTCTTTATCTTCTTTTCTTCTTCTTCTTCTTCTTCTTCTTCTTCTTTTCCTTCTTCTATTCCTTCTTCTTCTTCTTCTTCTTATTCATATTTTACTTCTTGTTCTTCTTCTTCCTCCATCTCCTTCTCTTCTTCTACTTCTTCTTCTTCTTCTTTTTCTTTTACTTCTTCTTCTTCTTTGCCCTCTTCTTCTTCCTCTTGTTATTCTTCATCAAATTCTTCTTCTTCTTCTTCCACTTCTTCTTCTACCACTTCTTCTTCTTTGTCTTCTTCTTCTTCTTCTTCTACTTTTCTTCTTCATCTTCTTTTCTTACTCTTCTTGTTCTTTTTCTTGTTGTTCTTCCTGTTCTTCTTCTTCTTCTTCTTCTCCATCTTTATATTCTTCTTATTCTTCTTCCTCTTTATTGGCACCTTCTTCTTCCTCTTCATCTTCTTCTTCTTTTTCTTCTTCTTCTTCTTCTTCTTCTTCCTCTTCTTTGTCTTTTTCTACATCATCTTCTTCTTCTCCTCCTCCTTCTTCATCTTATTCTTCTTCTTCTTCTTCTCCTCCTCCTCCTCTTCTTCTTCTACTTCTAGTTCTTCTTCTTCTTCTTCTTCTTCTTCTTGGTTTTCTACTACTTCCTCTTCATCTTCTTCCACTTCTTCTTCTTCATCATAGTCTTCATCTTCTTCTTCCTTTACTACTTCCTCCTCTTCTTCTTCTTCTTCATCATCTTCTACTTCATCTTCTTCTCTTCTTCTTCTTCTTCTTCTTCTTTATCATCTACTTCTTGTTCTTCTTATTCTTATTCTTCTTCTTCATCTTATTCTTCATCATATTCTAATTCTTCTTCTTCCTCCTCTTCTTCTTCCTCCTCTTCTTCTTCCTCCTCTTCTTCTTCATCCTCTTCTTCTTATTCTACTTCTTCTTCTTCTTCTTCTCCATCTTCTTCTTCTTCTTTTTCTTCTTCATTTCTTCTTTTTCTTCTTATTTTCTGATTCTTCTTCTTCCTCTACTACTACTTCTTCTTGATCTTCTTCTCCTTTGTCATGTTCTTCTTCTTCTTCTTCTTCTTCTCCTTTGTCATGTTCTTCTTCTTCATCATCTTCTTCTCCTTCGTCATCTTCTTCTTCTTCTTCATCTTCTGCTTCTTCTTTCTCTTCATCATCTTCTTCTTCTTTATCTTCTTCTAATTTTTCTTCTTCTTCTTCTTCTTCTTCGTTGCCTTCTTCTTCTTCTTCTTCTTCTTCTTAAAATTTTTCTAGTTCTTCTTCTTTTTCTTCATTTTTTCTTCTTCTACTTCTTTTTCTTCTTCTTCACCTTTTTTCATTTTTTTCTTCTTCTTCTTTTTGTTCTTCTTTGCCCTCTTTTTCGTCATCTTCTTCTATGTCTTCTTTGTCTTCTTCTTCTTTGTTTTCTTCATGTTCGTCTTCTCAATGTTCTTTTCTTCTTGATCTTCTTTAACTACTACTACTTCTTCTTCTTCTTCTTCTTCCACTTCTTGTTCTACTTCTTCTTCTACTCCTTCTTCTTCTTTTAGTACTTCTTCTTCTTCTTCTTCTTCTTCCTCTTCCTCTTCTTCTTCTCCTTCTTCTTCTTCTTCTTCTTCACTTCTTCTCCTTCTTGCTCTTCTTCATCTTGTTCATCTTCTTCTTCTTTTTCTTCTTCTTCTTCTTCTTCTTCTTCTTCTTCTCCTTCTCCTTTTTCATATACTTCTTCTTCTCCTTCTTCCTTTTTGCCTTCTGCTTCTTCTTCCTCTTCTTAAACTTCTTCTTCATCGACTTATCCTTCTTCCACTACTTCTTCTTCTTCTTCTTCTCCGAATACTTTCCTCTTCTTCCTTTTCATCTTTTTCTACTTCTACTTCGTCACAGTCTTTTTCTTCTTCTTCTTCTTCTTCTTCTACCTCCTCTTCTTCCCCTTCTTCTTCTTCTTCTTCTTGTTCTTCTTTTGTATCTTCCTATTCTTCCATTTCTTCTTCTTCTTCTTCTTCTTCTTCTTCTTCTTCTCCTTCTTCTTCTTCTTTTTCTTCTTCTTCTTGTTTGTCTTCATTTTCTTCTTCTTCTTCACCTTCTTCTTTTTTCCTTCTTCTTGCTTTTGTTCGTCTTCGTCTTCTTTACCTTCTTCATCTTTTTCTTGTTCCACTTCTACTTCTATGTCCTTCCTTTTCTTCTTCTCGTTCTAAGACTTCTTCTTCTTCTTTTTCCTACTCCACTTCTTCTTCGTCTTCATCTTTTTTCTTATCATCCTCATCATCTTCTTCTTCTTCTTCGTCTTTTTCTTCTTCTTCTTCTTCTGCTTCTTTTTCTTCCTCTTCCTCTTCCTTTTCCTCCCCTTCTTCTTCCTTTTCCTCCCCTTCTTCTTCTTCTTCTTCTTCTTCTTCTTCTTCTTCTTCATCTTCTTGTTCTTCTTCTTCATCGTCATCATCTTCTTCTTCTTCTTTTCTTCTTCTTCTTCTTCAATCCCTCTTCTTCTTCTTCTTCTTTTTCTTCTCCTTTTTCTTCTTCTTCATCTTCTTTATCATCTTATTCTTCATCTTATTCTCCTCCTTCTACTTCTTTTTCTTCCCCTTCTTCTATTTCTTCTTCTTCTTCTTTTTCTTCTCCTTCGTTTCTTCTTCTTCTTCTTCATCATCATCTTCATCTTCTTCTTCTTTTTCTTCTTTGACTTCTTGTTCGTCTTCTTCTTCTATTTTGTCGTCTTCTTCTTCGTTCAATTTCTTCTTCTTCTTCTTCTTCTTTTTCCTCTTCTTCTTCTTCTTGCTCTTCTTCTTCTACTTCTTCTTTTTTGTCTTCTTATTCTTCTTCTTCTTCTTCTTCCTCTTCTCCTTCTTGTTCTTCCACTTCTTCTTTTTCTTGTTCTTCTTCATGATACTTTTTTCCTACTTCTTCTTCTTCCTCTTCGTCTCCTTCCACTTCTTCTTCTCCTCCTCCTTCTTCCCGTTCTTCTTCTTCTTCTTCTTCTCCTCCTCCTCCTCCTCCTTATTCTATTTCTTCTTATTATCGTTATCTTCTTCCTCTTCTTCTTCTTATTCGTATTCTTCTCATTATTTTTTCTTCTTCTTTTGCTCCCCTTCTTCTTTTCCTCTTTTTGCTTTTTCTTGAACTACTTCTTTTTCTCTTTTTTATTCCTTATCTGCATCTTCTTCTTCTTTTTCTTTTTATTCATCATCATCAACTTCTTCTTCTTCTTCCTCTTCTTCTTCTTCCTCCTCTTCTTCATCTTTGTATTCTTCTTCTAGTTCTACTTCTTCTTCTCCTTCATCTTCGTCATCTTCTTCTATTACTTCATCTTCTACTTCTTTGTCTTTTTCTTCTTCATCTTCTTGTCCTTGTTCTTTGTCCTCTTCTTTTTGTTCTTCTTCATCTTCTTCTTCCTGTTCTTCTTACTTTTCTTTTGTTCCTTCTTCTTCTTCTTCTTCTTCTTATTCTTCTTCTTCTTGCTCTTTGTCTTCTTCTTCTTCTTCTTTTTCTTCTTCGACTTCTTCAGCTTTTTCTTCTTCTTCTTCTACTTCTTGTTCTTCATCATAATCATGTTTTTCTTCTTCTTCTTCTACTTCTACTTCTTCTTCTTCCTCTTCTTTCTCTTCCTTTTCTTCTTCTTCATCTTCTTCTTTGTCTTCTTCTTCTTCCTCCTCTTCTCTTCAACTTCATCATCTCCTCCTCATTTTTCTCTTACTCCTTCGTCTTCTTCTCCTTCTTTTGTACTTCTTCTTCTTCTTTTTCTTCTTCTACTTCTTCTTCTTCTTCGTCATTTTATTCTTCATCTTCTTTTTCTTCTTCTTCTTCTTTGCCTTCTTCTTCTTGTTCTTGTTCTTCTTCTTTTTCTTCTTCTTCTTCTTCCTGTTCCTCTTCTTCTTCGTCCTCTTCTTTGCATTCTTCTCCTTCTTCCACTCCTTCATCTTGTTCTTCTCCGTCATCTTCTTCTTCTTCTTCTTCTTCTTCTTCTTCTTCTTCTTCTTCTACTTCTTCTTATTATTCTTCTTCTTCTTCTTCTTCTTCTACTTGTTATTATTCTTGTTCTTCTTCTACTACTTTTTCTTCTTCTTCTACTTGTAGTTCAACTTCTTCTTCTTCCTCCTCATTTTCTTCTTCTTCATCTTCTTCTTCCTCTACTTCTCCTTCCTCATCATCATCTTCTTCTTCTTCTTGTCATTCTTGTTCTCCATCTTCTTCTTCTTCTTCTTCTTCTTTGTCTTCTTCTACTTCTTCTTTCTCTTTCTCTTCTTTTTTTTCGTCTTCTTCTCCTTCCACTTCTTTGTCTTCTTCCTCCTCGCCTTCTTCTTCTTCTTCTTCTTTTTCTTCTTCTTCGACTTATTCTTCCACTTCTTCTTCTACTTATTTTTGTTCTTCATCTTCTTCTTCTAATTCTTCTTCTCCTTCTTCTCCTTCTCCTTCTTTTTGTTCTCCTTCTTCATCTAACACTCCTTTTTTGCCTTCTTCTTTTTCTTCTTCTTCTTTTTCTTCTCCTCCTCCTCCTCCTTATTCTTCTTATTCTTCTCCTTCCTCTTCTACTTCTTGTTCTTCTTCTTCTTCCAATTCTTCTTCTATGTCTTCTTCATCTTCTACTTCTTCATCTACTTCTTCTTCTTCTTTTCTTCTTCTTCTTCTTATACTTATTCTTCTTCCTCTTCTTAGCCTTCTTCTTCTTCTTCGTGTTCTTATTTGCTCTCTTCTTCTTCTTCTTCTCTCGTCCTCCTTCTTCTTCCTTGTTTCCATCATCAACCACTTCTTCTTCTTCTTCTTTCACTGCTTCTTCATCAACATCATCTTCTTTTTCTT
>JAIUJO010001170.1:52500-60000 GCA_023846275.1 Vanilla planifolia
TTTTCTTCTTCATCTTCGTCTTCATATTCTTCTTCTTCTTTTTCTTTTTCTTCATCCTCTTCTTGTTGTTCTCATTCTTCTTCTTCTTCCACTTGTTCTCCTTCTTCTTCGTCTTCCTCTTCTACTTTCTCTTTCTCTCCCTCTTCTTCTTCTCTCTCTTCCTCTTCTTTCTCTTCTGCTCCTTCATTTTCTTCTTCTTCTTTCTCTTGTTCTTCTTCTCCTTCTTCTTCTTTGGCTTCTTCTTCTTTTCCTACTTCTTCTTCTCTTTCTTCTCTTTCTTTCTCTTCTTCTTCTTCTTCTTCTCAATATTCTCCTTCTTCTTCCTCAACTTTTTAATCTTCTTGTATTACTTCCTCTTCATCATCATCATCTTCTTTTTTAGTTCTTTTTCTTCTTCTTCTTCTTCTTCTTCTTCTTCTTCTTCTTCTTCTTTTTGTTCTTCTTCTACTTCTTCTTCTTGTTCTTCTTCTTCTTCTTCTTGTTCCTTTTCTTCTTCTTCTTCTTCTTCTATTACTACTACTTCTTCTTCTTCTTCTTCTTCTTCTTCTTCTTCTTCTGCTTTTTCTTCTTCTTCTTCTTCTTTTTCTTCTTCGTCTTCTTTTTTTTCTTCTTCGTCTTCTTCTTCTTCTTCTTCCTCTTCTTCTTCTTCCTCGTCTTCTTTTTCTTCTTCTTCTTATTCAACTTCTTCTTCGTCATCTTTTTCTTCGCCTTCTACTTCTTCTTCTTCTTCTTCTTCCTCCTCTTCTTCTTCTTCTTTTTGGTCCTTCCCTTCTTCATCTTCTTCTTCTTCCTCGTCTTCTTTGCCTTCTTCATCTTCATCTTCTTCTTCTTCTTTGTCTTCTTCTTCCTCTTCTTCTTCATCTTCTTCATCTTCTTATTCTTCTTCTTCTTCTTCTTCTTCTTCTCCTTCTTCTCTTCTTTTGCTCTTCTTCTTCTTCTTCTTCTTCTTCTTCTTCGTCGTCTTCTTCTTCTTCTTCGTCTTTTCCTTCTTCTTCTTGTTCTTCATCATCATCTTCTTCTTCTTCTTCGTCTTCTTCTTCTTCTTCTTCTTCTTCTCCTTCTTTTTGGTCCTTCTCTTCTTCTTCTTCTTCTTCTTCTTCTTCTTCTTCTTCTTCTTCTTCTTCTTCTTCTCCTTTTTCCTCTTTTTCATCTTCTTCG
Source organism: Vanilla planifolia (assembly GCA_023846275.1). NCBI lineage: Eukaryota > Viridiplantae > Streptophyta > Magnoliopsida > Asparagales > Orchidaceae > Vanilla > Vanilla planifolia. Next base: position 53,659 of record JAIUJO010001170.1, read on the forward strand.
TCTTCTTTATCTTCTTCTTCTCCTTCTTTTTCTTCTTCTTCTTCTCCTACTTCATCTTCTTCTTCTTCTTTTTCTCTTACTTCTTCTTCTTCTTCTTCATCTTCTTTTTCTTATTCTTCTTCTTTGTCGTCCTCGTCTTCTTCTTCTTCTTCTTCTCATCCTATTTCTTCTTATTATTATTCTTCTTCTTCTTCTTCATTTTCTACTTCTACTACTTCTTCACCTTCTTCCTCCTCTTCTTCTTCTTCTTCTTATTCTTTCTATTCTTATTCTTCTTCTTCTTCCTCGCCTTCTTCTTGTTCTTGTTCTTCTTCTGCTTCTTCTTCTCCTCCTCCTCCTCCTCCTCCTCCTTTTTCTTCTTCTTCTTCTTGGTCCTTTTCTTCTTGTTCTTCTTCTTTTTCTTCTTCTTCTTATTCTACGTCTTCTTCTTCTCCTTCTACCTCTTCTTCATCTTCTTCCTCTACTTCTTGTTCCCCTTCTTGTCACTTTTTCTCTTTCTTCTTCTTCTTCTCATTTGTCTTCTTATTATATTATTATTATTCTCCTTCTTCTTCTCTTTCACCTTCTTTTTCTTCTTCTTCTTCTTCTCATTTTTCTTCTTTTTCTTCTTCTTCTTCTTCTTCTCATTTTTCTTCTTCTTATTCTTCTTCTTCTTTCTTCTCATTTCTATAATAGCCTTGGTTTTTTTCCTTATTTTATCCTTCTCGGAAGTGCTCTTTGTGACTAGTCCAAAGTTGTTCAATTTGTAATTTTCAAAGCTCTAAAGAGTAAATTATTAATTTATGCAGTTCTAGGATAAATTGGTAACATTTAGTGTGGATTTGTAATTTTGTAAATGTCAGCATAGCTGAAGTTTGTTTTGGTGGAAGGTATATTTGCAATTTTAAAGATGTTGGCTACATTGGGTAAATGTACAATTTATAGAATTTTAGCATATGCCTATCTCTTTAGGCACAGGGTCTTTGCGCAAAGAAAAAATTTGGAGTGTGTGTTATGCTAATAGCCAGTTCTCGAGCCTTCTTGCATTCGATTCACCAGAGTTCTAGAAATTTCAATCGCGGGCATAAAAGCTGACTAAGCTGTGTTTCGAAAAGCACTTCTGCAAAAACTAACCCTACTGTGGGAAAAGCATTTGAAAAGCACTTCTGCAAAAACATGATTACGGAGAGATTGTCGGAGTGTGAGATTTTGCAAAAACGTGACTGTAGCATGAATTCTGTAAGTGCGAGATTTTTGACAGTCGTCGTTGTGCTCTTAGAAGATTTTTTGTAAGGTCCGTAAGGTGTCAGTGATGGTCAGCGAGGATTCCGTGAGTTCTGGCACATGAAAGTGATGGTTGACGAGGATTTTTTTGTAAGGACATCAAGAAGAGGTAGATAAATTTCTCACCCTATGATGTAGCATATTAACATATATTTTTACATGGTTTTCTTACTATATCACATGGTGTTTTGGTTGTTAATGTTTATTTCAATTCCATAAAAAATAAAAAAATGAAGTATGGTAAAGAAAGAAACAAGATGGTAAAGAAAGAAACAATAGGGAACAAAATGGTCTTTTGATATGGCTCAATTATCTTGATTAAAGTTTGAAAAAATGAGAGTAAAAAAAAGGGATTCCAGAGAATATTATCCTCACCAATAGGCCAAGCATGAGGGATCGCAGGGTATCAATCTTCAGATCAGATATCTGCCTAATGTTATGTGCTATGACTCCATTATAATTTACACTAGACCCAATGCCTTGGATCGCAAGGTATAGGTACCATACCTGCTTGGTGGCACTAGGTCCAGCATGTGGGATCGCAGGGTATCGACCTTCGGATTAGATATCTACCTCGTGTTATGTGACAGGTTGGATACTAGTTGGATGTCATTTCTTGGTGATGATTGGATCCATATAGGATAATGCATCCAAGGGAATTAGGCCTCGTAAGAACACAGCTATAATCGAAAATAATAAGAAACTGATATCTCTTTTTGTTATTCTTCTAGCTTTATATATGACATCTTGTATGGTTTTAATTTATACATCTGATTCATCTTCACTATTCATGGTACATCTCTTTATTTACATAGTCAATTATTGTTGATTTATCTATTGAGATCTCTAAAAATCTCATTAGTGCTTACATCATAGGTCATGCATCCTATGAATCCACTACACCGAGAGCTGTGAAAGTTGATAATATAGGAGAGCCCTTTTCACCAGATGTATAAGAGAGGAGAGATTTTGGTGTGAGCAAACTTTTAAAACATATTTTGTTTATATTTTTGGATTTTAGGTCACTATGTAAATATTTTAGTTCATTTCCATGATTTGTTTTTTAAATGGGTTCAAATAGGAGTTGGGGTTTACCTGAACATCAGGTCCCTACCTTGGGTTTTTGTTCCTTATCCTCACTCAATGTTGTAATAGTGAAAAATCTCTGAAGTTTTGTTTACCTAATGGTACTTGTTTGAGGTGGGGGCTTGACAATTTGGCATTAGAGCTTTGGTTCAAGAATAAGTGGGAAATAAGAGTGAGGATACTAGCACAACATATGCATTGTAACTATAGTGTTACTTTTTGCTAAGACATTAGTTGTCAAATATCTTATGGGGTTTTATTGGATTGCTATATACTCCAAACCAAGGAAAGACTTAAATCTGAAAATATAGATAAGGGTAAAGAAAAAGAGCAGCAATGAGATACACAATAGGAATTAGCATAAACCTTAGTCTCTTTGTTGCCATCAATTGGAAGTACTGGTAGCCATTGAGGAGAGGCATCTATCGACTTGACCAATTTCAGTAAATGCATCCCCCTTCTTTTGCTAGGGATGAGGATCCTATGATTATCGAAAACTAGCTAGAGCAAATGAGTATTATCTTTGTCTTCCCCATATTATAGAAAAGTGGCCTTGGTAGTTTTGGTACTAAAAGATGCTGTCAGACTATGGTTAAGTCGACCAATGAAAGACATCTCCTGGGAAGAATTCCCAAAAGAATTTAAGCAATGGTATATGCCCCTTTCAATCAAAGCCAAAATGAGGGAGGAGTTGAATAATCTTAGGCAAGGTAATATGTCAATTACCATGTATGAAATCAAATTCTCCCGCCTGGCTACATATGTGCCTCATTTAGTAACACCCAAAGAACTACGATGTTACATGTTTTGACGAGGCTTAGGGGACAAAATTCAGGCAATTTTAGTAGCAGTCCGATCAACAAACTATGTGGAGTTACTGGAGCATGCCCACACGGTTGAGTTGGAACTCAGTTTGCTGGCTATTAGTAAAGAAGAAGAGAAGAAAAGATTTGATTCTCTAGAGTCTCAATTTAGATTCACAGGAAAAAGAGATAGTCCTAGTTTTTCAAGAGGAGAACTTCTACTTATTCAAGATGTACTAGTTTCAAACCATATGAATTGAGCACTACCAAAGTTAGTTTGAGTTCAAATGGAACGAGTAGATGTAGGAAATGTAAAAAATGACATAAAAGAGAATGTAGATTAGAGTCTATCAGACCAATCAGATGCTGCCTATGCAAAGAAACATGACATATTGCTAGATCAGGGTTTCCCCTATCCCCATGCTTGTTCATCTTGTTATCAAAATTTTTCTCAATGTTGGGACATAAGTATGAGACTCAGGCATTACTCGGCTTTAGATTCACCTCCACTGGCCCCATTATTTCGCACATTCTATATTCTGATGATGTTATTATCTATGCACTTGGTTTACATAAGTTTGTGTCTACTATTAAGAAGATGCTTCCTAAGTTCAGTAAGCTCGCTAGGCTCAATGTTAATCATGAGAAATCTAGAATTTTTCTTTAGTAGAGGTATGAAGAAGAGAAGGATGATACTTGTGTCCTCTAAGCTTGATATCCCAAGGGGAAATACACTCTCTTATTTGGGTATTCTTATTTTAGCCAAGCTATTCAAGAAAGTGGATTTCAATTTTTTTATTCAAAGAATTGAGTATCAGGTTGCTAAATGATAGGTGTGCCCCCTTTCCTTGGCTGGTAGGATACTATTGATCAAGGCTGTATTGGAGTCGTTCCCTAATTTTGTGATAAGCCATTGCGTGGTTCCACGTGGGGGGTGGAGCATATGGAGCAGTTGATGAGGAGATTCTTATGGTGTGGCATGAGAATGACTCATGCTATCCTTGATGCAGATTAGAACACTATCACGCTCCCAAAGGACATGGGAAGCCTTGGCTTACTTGATCTTAAGATCTGGCATCATGTATTGGCCATGAAGCATTGCAAGTGACTTTGCACCGTGAGGACATCCTTTGGGTAGATACTATGAAGACAAAGTACTCTTTGGGCAAAAACCCCTGCAAGGTCCCTAGGACTCTCATTCATGTAGGCTCTTGCTAGAGCCTTCCCAAATGCTCTGACGGGTTTCATTTGGAGGATGGTGGATGGAATGTGCACTGATTTCTATGAAGATAATTGGATGGGATTCCTACCAATGAAATGGTGGTCCACGTTTATTAACATGGAGGAGTCATGGCCAAAGTACGTGGGGGGAGTGCATGCTAGGGACGAGGAAGTGGTACAAGGATTCCATTGCTTGCTAGGCGAACCCCTTGTTGGAGGACAAAGTCTTGCACTTTCCATGGGGTCACAATTATAGGAATGATGAGCTTCTTTAGGTGCATACCAAATCCCCTAAGGTCTCTCCTACCAAGTTCTACCAATCTCTCATCGCTTCTAGGAAAGCTGATAATGCTCGGCCTACTCCAACGTCTAGAGATTACCTTGCTTGGATATGGAAGCTGAAAGTCATGCCCCAGGTCCATACTTTTCTTTGTTCAATGGCTAGAAATCTTGTTCCTACGATGGATTGGCTTACAAGAAGATATTTGACTGACTGTAGCAATTGTAGTTGGGGCTGTGATGTGGCTGAGACACTACAACATGCGTTGTGGGACTGTACTGTGGTAGTAGTATCTGGGAGGACCCTATGTTGTGAGCCTCTACTGAGGCATTGGACATCTACTAGGGTGTGTGCACATGGGTGTGCATTGGCTTCTGCTTTTTGGAGCGCTTCCTCTCCCGTGCTGTGAAGCCTAGCACGGTGCGTGGTATCTCCATGGCTCATTTGGCCATTGGGCTTCTACCTTGTTCCATATTTGAGAGAATAAAAACCATTGGGTGCATAAAGAGACACCCTTAGTAGTATCTTGCTAATTCAAAGGATCAAATTGGAAAGCACTGCCACTATAAAGGTCATTAATCATCATCCTTCTACATCCAATGGGAAGTTCAACCCCTTGGGGCCCCTGGTAACAAGTATTTGGCTTCCCCCTCCAACAGGCTAGATTATGATCAATTGTGATGCTGCGATGAAGAATGAGATGGCTGGTATTAGCCTTGTTGTCTTTGGCCATCAGGGGAGGCCCATGCACGTTGCGGGGAAAGGATTCATTTTGCAAGCAAGTGACACTTCTAAGCTTCAGGTTATCATGGACGCCATGGTATTTATCATGACAAAACTCAAGGATTACCCTACTGTTGAGATCAAAACTAACTCTACTTATGCATTACATGAGGGGATGCAATGCTTTTGTTATCCTTTGTAGGGTGGAACTATTTCTAATGCTCTCTATTATGTGAGGAAGTTGCCAGCTTTTCGCCTCATACATGTTCTGAGGGAAGGCAATGCCCCTATAGATTGGGTCGTAAAAAATGCATGTTCATCTAATATGTTATGAGAAAGGGGAATGCCCTTGCCCAAGCCTTTACTTAAGCTCTTGTTAGCTAACTTTGTATTTAAACCCCCATAGTGGGCTCCCTTTTGTAGGCTTTGGCCACTTTTGAGTCAAAGAAATCAAATATCATCCAGGTAAAGCAAATGTGGTGACAGATGCTCTCAGTGGGAAAGTTAACGTTAATAGCTTATTAATTATCCTAGAAGAAAAATAATTGATCTTTGAGATGGATAAGTTATAATAAAAATCTAAAATATGATAAAATACAAAGTTACTGGCTGACTTATCTGTTAGGCCAGATTGGTTGATGTTTATTAAAGAAGACCAAGCTGAAGGTCTAAAACTATAAAAGATAATCTAAAGGGTTCACAAAGGATGAGAATCTGAATTTAAATTAGATCAGGATGGTATACTCTGATTTTAAAATAGACTATGTATACCAGCACATCAGTAACTCAGAGAATTACTATTAAATGAAGCTCATAACTCACACTATTCCATCCATCCAAGAAGGAATAAAATATATCAAGAGCTAAGACAATAATACTGGTGGCTAGGGTTGAAGATGTGGCTAATTGGGTTCAAAGGTGTTTAATTTTTCAGCAAGTTAAAGGAGAACAATAAAAGCTTGAAGG
>JAIUJO010001170.1:65000-67500 GCA_023846275.1 Vanilla planifolia
TTGTTCTCCTTCCTCTTCTTTTTCTTCTTCTCCTTCTTCTTCTTCTTCTTCTTATTCTTCTTCTTCTTTTTCCACTTTTTCTTCTTCTTCCTCTTATTTTTCGTCTTCTTCATCCTCTTCTTTTTATTTGTCTTCTTCTTTCTCCTCCTCCTGTTCTTCTACTTCTTCCTCTTTTTTTGCTACTACTTCTTCTTCTTCTTCTTCTTCTTCTTCTCCTTCTTCTTCTTCTTCTTCAACTTCTTCTTTTTCTTTTTCTTCTTCCTCCTCCTCTTCTTCTTCTTGTTCTTCTTCCTCCTCTTCTTCTTCTTCTTCATCTTCTTCTTCCTTTTCTTCTTCTTCTTCTTCTTCTTCTTCTTCTTCTTCATCTACTTCTTCCTCTTCATCTTATTTTTCTTCTTCTTCTTCTTCTTCTTCTTCTTCTTCTTCTTCTTCTTCTTCTCTTTCTACTTCAAATTCTTCTTCTTCTTCTCCTTCTACTTCTTCTTTTTCTTTTACTTCTACTTCTTCTCCTTCCTCTTCTTCTTCTTCTTCCTCTTCTACTTCTTCTAGTTCTTCTGCTTCTTGTGCTTCTTCTTCTTCCTCCTCTTCTTCTTCTTGTTATTCTTATTATTATTATTCTTCTTCTTGATCTTTTTCTTCTTCTTGTTCTTCATCCACTCTTTTTTCTTCTTCTTATTATTCTTCTTCTTCTTCTTCTTCTTCTTCGTCATTTTCTTACTTCTTCTTTTCTAATTCTGCTTCCCTTTCTTCTCCTTCATCTTCTTCTTTTCTCCTCCTTTTTTTTCTTCTTCTTCTTCTTGTTGTTCTTCATCTTATACTTCTTCTTGTTGTAGTAGTTGTTGTTTTTCTTCTTCTCCTCTTACCTCTTCCCCTTCTTCTTCCTCTTTTTCTTCTTTTTCTTCTTCTCCTTCACCTTCTTCTTCACCTTCTTCTTCTCTTTCTTCTCCTTCTTCTTCCCCTTCTTCTCCTTCTTCTTCTCCATCTTCTACTTCTTCTTCTTCGATTTCTCCTTCTTCTTCTTCTTCTTCTTCTTTAACTTATTCTTCTTCTTCTTTTTCTTCTTCTTCTTCTCCATCTTCTTCTTCTTCCCCTTCTTCTTCTTCTTCTTCTTCTTCTTCTTCTTTTGCTTCTTCTTCTTCTTCTTTTTCCTCTTTTTCTTCATCTTCTTCTTATTATTTTTCATCTTCTTCATCCTCTTCTTCTTCTTCTTCTTCTTCTTCTTCTACTTCTACTTCTTCTCCTTCTTTTTCTTCTTCTTCTTCTTCTCCATCTTCTTCCTCTTCTCCTTCTTCATCATATTCTTCTACTTTTTCTTCTTGTCCCACTTTTTCTTCTTCTTCTTCTTATTATTATTATTCTGCTACTTCTCCTTTTTCATCACCATCATCATCATCATTATCTTCTTCTTCTTCTTCTTCTCTTACTTCTTCTTCTTCTTCTTCTCCTTAATCCTCTTTTTCTTCTTCTTATTTCTCTTCTCCTTTTCCTCCTTTTTCTTCTTCTTCTTCCTCCTCTTCTTCTTCTTTTTCTTCATCTTCTTCTTCCTCCTCATTTTCTTCTTCTTCCTCTTCTTCTTCTTCTTCTTATTCCTCTTCTTCTTTATTTTTCTTTTCTTCCTCTTTTTATTCTTCTTCTTCTTCTCTTCCTCCTCCTCCTTCATCTTCTACTACTTATTCTTCTTCAACTTCTTCTTATTCTTCTTATTCTTTTTCTTCTTCTACTTCTGCTTCTTCCTCTTCTTCTTCTTCTTCTTCTTCTACTTCTTTTCTTCTTCTTCTTCTTCTTCTCTCTCTCGTTCTTCTTCTCCTTCTTCCACTTTCTGTTCTTTTTCTTCGCCATCATCATCGTCATCATCATCATCATCTTCTTCTTCTTCTTCTTTTTCATCATCATATTCTTCTTCTTCTTCCACTTCTTCTTCTTCTTCTACTTTTTCCTCTTCTTTTTATAATTGTTCTTCTTCTTCTTCTTATTCTTCTTCCACTTCTTCTTCCTCCACCTCTTCTTCTTCTTTATCTTCTTCTTCTTCTTTGTCTTCTTCTTCCACTACTTCTTCTTATTCTTCTTCTTCTTCTTCTTCTTCTTCCTTTTCTTCTTCTTTAGCTTCTTTTTCTCCTTCTACTTCTGATGCAACTTTTTCTTCTACTTTTTCTTCTTCTCCTTCTTCTTCTTCTTCTTATACTTCTTCTACTTCTTCTTCTTCTTCTTCTTCTTCTTCCTCTTCTTCTTCTTCTCCTTCTTCTTCTTCCTCTTTTTCTTCTTCAACTTCTTTTGGTTCTTTTTCTTCTTCTTCTTCTTCTACTACTACTACTACTTCCTCTTCTTCTTCTTCTTCATCATCTTCTTCTTCTTCTTTTCTTCTTCTTCTACTTCATCTTCTTAATCTTCTTCTCCTTCTTCTCTTTCTTCTCCTACTTCTTATTCTTCTTCTTCTACTTCTTGTTCAACTTCTTTTTCTTTGTCTTCTTCTTATTATTGTTATTATTCTTCTTCTTCTTCT
>JAIUJO010001170.1:80000-82500 GCA_023846275.1 Vanilla planifolia
TTCTTTTTCCTCTTCCTCTTCTTCTTCTTCTCCTTCCTCTTATTATTTTTCTTCATCATCCTCTTCTCCCTTGCATTCTTCTTCTTCTTCCTCTTCGTCCTCCTCTTTTTATTCTTCTTCCTCTTCTTGTTCTTCTTCTTCTACTTCTTCTTTTTCTTATTCTTCTTCTTCTCCTTCCTCTTCTTTTTCTTCTACTTCTTCTCCTTCTTCATCATCTTCTTACTCTTTTTCTCCTTCTTCTTCGTCTCCTCCATCTTCTTCTTCTTCTCATCTTCTTCTTCTCTTTTTTTATCATCTTCTTCTTTTTCATCTTTTTCTTCTTCTTCTTCTTCTTCTTCATCTTTTTATTCTTCCTCTTCTTCTTTATCTTCACCTTCTTGTTCTTCTTCATCTTCTTCTTATTCTTCTTTTTCTTCTTCTTCTTCTTCTTCTTCGTGTTTTTCTTCTTCTTCTTCTTCTTTTTCTCCTTCATCTTCATCTTCTCCTTCTTCTTATTGTTAGTCTTCTCTTTCTTCTTCGTCTTCTTCATCCTATTTACTTCTTCGCTATCTTTTACATCTTTCTCTTCTTCTTCTTCTTCTTCTTTCTCATTTTCTTCATGTTTTCCTTTTTCTTTTTCTTCTTCACCTTCTTCTTCCTTTTTGTCTCCTTCTTCTTTCTCTTCTTTGTCTTATTTTTCTTATTATTCTACTTCATCTTCTTCTTCTCCTTTTCCTTCTTCATCATCTTTTCCTCCTACTTCTTTTACTTTATCTTCTACTCCTTCTCCCTCTACTTCTTCTTCTTCATCTTATTCTTGTTCTTCTTCTTCTTACCTTTCTTCTTCTTCATCTTCTTCTTCTACTGCTTCTTCTTTTTCTCCTTCTTTGTGTTCATCTTCTTCTTTTTCTTCTTGTTCTTCTCCTCCTTTGTCTTTTTCTTCTTCTCTTCCTTTGCCTTTTTCTTCTTTTCTTTTACTTCTTCATCATAATCATCATCATAATTTCCTTCTTTACTGTTTTCTCCATCTTCTTCTTCTTCTTCTTCTTCTTCTTCTTCCTCTTCTTCTACTTCTTCTATTTCATCATCTTCTTCTTCTTCGACTCTTTCATCTTCTTCTTCTTTCCCTTCTTCTTCTTGTTATTCTTCTTCTTTTTCATCAACTTCCTTATCTTCTTCTTCTTCTTCTCTCCTTCTTCTTCTACTTCTTGTTCGTCTTCTTCTATTTCTACATATTCTTCTTCTTCTTCTTCTTCTTCTTCTTCTTCTTCTTCTTCTTCCTCTTCTACTTCTACTTCTTTTTCTTAATCTTTTTGGTCCTCTTCTTCTACTTATTTGTCGCCATCATCTTCTTCTTCTACTTCTTCTTTTCTTTCTCCATCTATTTCTTCTTCTTCTTCTTTTTCTTCTTCTTCATCATCATCTTCTTCTCCTTCTCCTTCTTCTTCTCTTACTTCTTTCTCTTCTTCTTCTTCTTCTCCTCCTCCTCCTCCTCCACCTCCTCCTCCTCCTCCTCCTCCTTCTTCTTCTTCTCCTTTTTCTTCTTCTTCTTCTTCCTCTTCTTCTTCTTCTTCTTCTTCTTCCTCTTCTTCACTTTCTGCTTCCTTTGCCTCTTCATCTCCACCTTCTTCTTCTTCTACTACTTTTATTTTTTCGTTTTCTTACTCTTCTTCATCTATCACCTCTTCATCATCATCTTGTTCTTCTTCTTCTTCTTCTTCTTCTTCCTCTTCTTATTCTTCTTCTTTTTTTTTCTTCTTCTTCTACTTTTTCGACTTCTTCATTTTATTCTCTTACTTCTTCTTCTTCTTCTTCATCTTGTTGTTGTTCTTCGTCTTCTTCCTCTTCTTTTTCTTCTTCTTCATCTTTGTCTTCTTCTTCGTCTACTTCTTCATTTTCTTATTCTTCTTCTACTTCTTCCTCCTCTTCTTTTTGTTCTTCATCTTTTTCTTTTTCTTCCCCTTCTTCTTCTTCTTCTTCGTCTTCATCTTCTACTTTTTCTTTCACTTCTTCATCCTGCTTTTCTTCGTCTTCCTCTTCTTCATCTTCTTCTTCTTCATGTTCTCCTTCTTCTTTTTCGTCTACTTCTTCCTCGTTGTCCACTTCTTGTTCTTATTCTTCTTCTCTCCTTCTTCTTCTTCTTCTTCCTCTTCTTCTTCGTTGTCTCCAACTTCATTGCATCGTCTTCTTCTTCTTGTTCTTCTTCTTTGTCTTCTTGTTCCTCTTCTTCTTCTTCTTCTTCCCCTTTTTCTTCTTCTTCTTCTTCTTTGAATTCTTCTCAGCCGTCTTCTTCGCTGTCTTCTTCTTCTTCTTCTTCTAATTCTTCTTCTTCTTTGTCTTATTATTATTAATATTATTATTATTATTGTTATTCTTCATCTTCTATATCCTCTTATTGTACTTCTTTTTTCTTCTTCTTCTTGTTCTTCTTTTTAAGCTTCTTCTTCATCTTCGTCTTCTTGTTCTTCTTCTTCTTGTTCTTCTTCTTCTTCTTCTTTTTGTTCTTCTTCATCATCTTCTT
>JAIUJO010000562.1:0-2500 GCA_023846275.1 Vanilla planifolia
ATGAAAGAAAAGTTAGAAGAGCAAGAAAAAGAATAAGAAGAAGAGGAAGATGAAGGAGGAGAAGAAGAAGAAGAGCAAGTAGAGGAATAAGTAGAAGAAGAAAAGTAAGAAGTGGAACAAGAAAGAGGAGGAAGAAAAAAGAAAGACAAAGTAGAAGAAGAAGAGGATGGAGAAGAAAAAGAAAATGAGGAAGAGGAGGAAGGAAAAGAAAGTAGAAGAAGAAGAAAAGGAAGAGGAAAAAAAAATTAGGTAACAAAAGAGGAGGAAGAAAGAAAAGAAGAACAAGAATAAGAAAAGAAATAAGAAGAAGAAGACTACAAGATGATGAGGAGGAGAAGAAGGAAGAAGAATAAGAAGAAATAGACAAAGAAGATGATGAAGAAGAAGAAGATGAAGAAGAAGAAGAAGGAGAAGAAGATGAAGAAGAAGAGGAAGAAGAAGAAGATGAATTAGAAGTAAAAAAAATGAAGAACAAGAGGAAGAAAAGGAAGAAGATGAATTAGTAGAAGAAGAGGAAGAAGAAAAAGACATTGAAGAAGTGGTGGAAAAAGAAGTAGAAAGAGAAGTAGAAGAAGAATTTGAAGATATAGTAGAAGAAGAAGAAGAGGAAGAGGAAGAAGAAGAATAAGAAGAGGAAGAAGAAGAAGGAAGAAGAAGAAGAAGATCAAGAAGAAGAAGAAGAAGCTAGAGAAGAAAAACATGAAGAAAGTCATAGAGGAAGAAAAAGATGAAGAAATAAAAAAAATGGAAGAAGAAGAAGAAGAAGAAGAAGTGGAGGAGGAAGAGGTGAAGGAGGAGGACAGGGAGAAGAAGAAGAAAAAGAAGTAGAGATACAAGAAAGAGAAGAAGACTAGGAAGAAGAGGAAGAAGAAGAAGAAGCAGAGGAAAAGGAAGTGGAAGCAAAAGAAGAAGAAGAAGAAGAACAAGAGGAAGAAGAGGAAGTAGAAGAAGAAGAAGAAGGACAAGAAGAAGAAGAAGAAGAAAAAGAAATAGATGAAGAAGAAGAAAAAGAAGAAGAAGAAAATCAGGAAGAAGAAGAAGAAGAAGGTGGAGAAGAAAAAGATGAAGAAGAAGTCAAAGAGGAAGAAAAAGATGAAGTAGAAAAAATTGAAGAAGAGAAGAAGAAGGTTAGGAGGAAGAGGTGGAGGAGTAGGATGAGCAGAAGAAGAAAAAGTAGAAGTAGAAGAAGAGGAAGAAGAAGAAGACTAGGAAGAAGAGGAGGAAGATGAAGAAGATGATGATGAAGAAGAAGAATTAGAAGAACTATAAGAAGAAGAAGAAGAAGGAGAACAACAAGAAGAAGAAGAAGAAAAAGAAGAGGAGGAATAAGAAGAAGAAGAAGAAGAAGCAAAAGAAGAAGAAGAAGAAGAAGAAAAAGGAAGAAGATAAAGAAGAAGTGGAAGAAGAAGAAAAAGTAGTAGAAGAAGAAGATGATGATGATAAAGAAGTGGAAGAAGAATTAGAGGTAGAGGAGGAGGAGGAGGAGGAGTGAGAAAAGAAAAAGTAGAAGAAGAAGAGGAGGAGGAAAAAGAAGTGGAAGCAGTAGAAGAAGAAGAAGAAGAAGAAGAAGAAGAAGAAGAGAAAGTAGAAGAAGAAGAAGAAGGACAGAAGAAGAAGAAGAAGAAGAAGAAGAGGAAGAAAAAAAAGTAGAAGACGAAGAAGAAGAAGAAGAAAAAGAAGAAGAAGAAAAACAAGAAGAACAAGAAGAGCATAAAGTAGAAGTAGAAGAAGAAGAAGAGAAGGATGAGAAGAAGTAAAAGGAGAAAGAAGAAGAAGAAGATGAAGAAAGAAGATGGAGAAGAGAAGAACAAGAAGAAGAAGTAGAAGATAAGTAGAAGAAGAAGAGGAACAAGAGGAGGTGGAAGAGGTTGAAGAAGAGGAAGAAGAAGAAGAATATGAAGAAGAAGAGGAAATAGGAAGAAGAAAATTAAGTAAAAGAAGAGGAGGAAGAAGGAGAAGAAGAAGTGGATGAAGAAGTGGAAGAAGAGGTGTAGGAGGTGAAGGAGGACAAAGAAGAAGAAGAAGCCGAAGACGAAGAAGAAGGAACTATAAGAAGCAGTAGTAGTAGTAGAAGAAGAAGAAGAAGAAGAAGAAGAGGAAGAGGAAGATGAAGAGGAAGAAGAAGAAGAAGAAGAAGAAGAAGAAGAGGAAGAGGAGGAGGAGGAGGAAGAAGAAGAAGAAGAAGTAGAGGAAGAAGAAGAAAAGAAGAACAAGAAGAAGAAGAAGAAGAGGAAGAAGAAGGGGAAAAAGAACAAGAAGAAGAGAAGAAGAAGAAGTAGAAGATGAAGAAGAAAGAAGAAGAAGTAGGGGAAGGAGAAGAAGATGAAGAAGAAGACGAAGAAGAAAAAAAAGTTGTTATAGTAGGAGCAAAAGTAGAAGAAGAAGAAGAGGAAGATGATGGGGAAGATGAAGATGTAGTAGTAGCATAAGAAGAAGAAGAAGAAGAAGAAGAAGAGGGAGAAGAAGAAGAAGAAGAAGAAGAAGAGGGAGAAGAAGAAGA
>JAIUJO010000562.1:12500-22500 GCA_023846275.1 Vanilla planifolia
CTTCTTTTGATCTTCTCTTTTTCTTCTTCTACTACTTCTTCTTCTTCTTCTTCTTCTTCTTCTTTTTCTTCTTGTTCATCTTTTTCTTGTACTTCTTCTACTTCTTCTCCAGCTTCTTCTACATCTTCTTCTCCTTCTTCCACTTATTCTACTTCATCTACTTATTCTTATTCTTTTTCTTCTTCTCTTCCTCCTTATTCTTCATCTTCTTCCTTATCTTCTTCTTCTTCTTTCTCATCCTCTTTTTATTCATCTTAATCTTCTTCTTCTTCCTCTTCTTCTTCACATTCTTCTTCCCCTTCTTCTTCTTCTTCTTCTTCTTCTTCTTTGACTACTACTTCTTCTTCTTCTTCTTCTTGTTCCTCTGCCTCTTCTTCTTCTTCTTCTTCTTCTTCTCCTTCATATTTTTCTTCATGTTCATCATCTTCTTCTTCCTCTTCTTCTTCTTCCTAATCTTCTTTTCCTTCTTCTTTTACTTCTTCTTGTTCTCCTTCTTTTTCTTACTCTTTTTCAACTTCTCCTGCATCTTATTCTTCTTCTTCTTTTTCTTCACCTCCTTCTTTTACTTCTTCTTCTTCTTCTTCTTCTCCTTCTACTTCTTCTTCTTCTTTTTCTTCTGCTTCTTGTTCTTCATCTTCATCTTCGTCTTCTTCTTCTTTTCCTCTTCTTCATCGACTTCTTCTTCATCGACTTCTTCTTCATCTTCTTCTTCTTTGTCTTGTACTTCTTCTTCTTCTTCTTCTTCTTCATCAACATTTTCATTTTTTTCTTCTTTGTGTTCTTCTTCTTCTTCTACTTCTTCCTTGTCCTCTTCTTCTTCTTCTTGTTTTTTTCTTCTTCTTATTCTTCTTCTTATTATTCTTTTTCTTCTTCTTCTTCTTCGTTCTCTTCTTCTTCTTCTTCTTCTTCTTCTCCTTCCTCCCCTCCTTGTTCTTCTTCTTCTTCTTCTGCTTCGTCATCTTCTTCCACTATTTCCTCTTTTTCTTTTTCTTCTTGTTCTCTTTCTTCTTTGCCTTCTTCTTCTTCCTCTTATTCATCTTCTTTTTCTTCTGTCTTCTTCTTGTTCTTCTTCTTCTTCTTCTTCTTCTTCTTCTTCTTTTTATTCTTCTTCCTCTTCTTCTTCTACTCCTTTTTCTTCTTCTTCTTCTCCTTCTTCTTCTTCTTCTACTACTTATTCTTCTTACTCTTCTCCTTCATATTCTTCTTCAACTTCTTTTTTTCTTTTCTTTCTCTTATTCTTCTTCTTCTTCTTCTTCTTCTTTTTCTTCTTCGCCTTCTTCTTCTTCTTCGTCCCCTACATCTTCTTCCTCTTCTTTCTCTTCTTTTTCATCTCCTCTTCTTCCTCTTCTCCTTCTTCTTCTTCATCGTCTTTTTCTTCTTCTTCTACTTCTTTTTTTTTTCTTCTTCTTCTTCTTCTCCTTCATCTTCTTCTTCATCTTCGTCCTCTTCATCTTCTGCCTCTTCTTTCCCCTCTTCTGCTTCATCTCTTCTTCTTCCCCTTCTTTTTTTTTCTTCTTCTTCTTCTTCCTCCTCTTCTTCATCTTTCCCTTCATTACCTTCTTCTTCATCTTCTTTTTCTTCTTCTTCTTCATCATCTTCTTCTTCTTCTTCTTCGTGTTCTTCTTGTTCTTCTTCTTCATCTTACTCCTCTTCTACTTATTTTTCTTCTTCTTTGTCATCTTCATCTTCTTCTACTTCTTCTTCATCATTTTCAATTTCTTGTTCTTCCTCCACTACTTCTCCTTCTGCTTCTTCTTTTTCTTTGAATTGTTATTCTTCTTCTTCATCATCATCATCAACATCATCATCTTCTTTTTTTTCCTTGTCTTCTTCTTCTTCTTCTTCTTATTATTCTTCTTCTTCTTCTTCTTCTTCTTTTTCTTCTTTTACTTCTTCTTCTTCTTCTTCATCGTCATCTTCTTCTTCTTCTTCTATTTCATCTTTTCTTCTTCTTCCTCCTCTTGCTCTTCTACTTCTTCATCTTCATCTTCTTCGTCTTTCTGTTCTTCATTTTCGCCTTTTTTCTTGCTCTTCTTCTTCTTAATCCTCTTCTTTATCTTCTTGTTTCTCTTTTTCTTCTTCTTGTCCTTCTTCTTCTTCAACTTCATCTCCTTCATCATCTTCTTCTCCTTCATCATCATCACCTTCTTCTTCTAATTCTTCTTCTTCTCCTCCTCCTCCTTGTTCTTGTTCTTCTTCTTCTTCTACTTCTTCTTCTTCTTTGTTTTCTTCTTCTTCTTCCTCTTCTTCTTCTTCTTCATCATCTTCTTGTTCTTCTTCCTCTTCTTCAACTACTAATACTGTAACTTTTTCTTCATCTTCTTCTTCTTCTACTACTGCTACTAATTCTTCATCTTCATCTTCTTTATCTTCTTCTTCTTCTTCTTCC
Source organism: Vanilla planifolia (assembly GCA_023846275.1). NCBI lineage: Eukaryota > Viridiplantae > Streptophyta > Magnoliopsida > Asparagales > Orchidaceae > Vanilla > Vanilla planifolia. The sequence goes on from JAIUJO010000562.1 coordinate 14,890, forward strand.
CCTTCTTCTTCTCCTTCAAATTCTTCTTCTTCTTCTTCTTCTACTTCTTCATCTACTTCTTAATCTTTTTCTTCTCCTTCTTCTTCTTCTTTGTCAACTTCTTGTTCCTCATCGCATTCTTCTTCTTCCTCGTCTTCTTCTTCTTCTTGGTCTTTTTGTATTCTTCCTCTTCTAATTCTCCTTCTTCTTCTTCTTTTCGTTCTCCATTGTTTTTTCTTCATCTTCTTCATCTTCTTCTTCTGCTTCTTCCTTTTCTTCTTCTTCAATGTCGACTTCTTGTTGTTGTTGTTGTTGTTCTTCTTCTTCTTCTTCTCGATCTTTTCCTTCTTCACCAACTTCTTTCACTTCTTTTTATTTTTCATCTTCTTCTTCTTTACTTCCTTTCCTTTTTCTTCTTATTCTTCTTCTTTATATTCTTCTTCTTCTTCATCATGTTCTTCTTCTTCTTCTTCTTCATCCTATTCTTATTCTTCTTCTTCATCATCATCATCTTCTTCTTCCTCTTCTTCTTCTTCTTCTACTTTGTCCTCTTTTTTTCGTCTTTATCTTCTTCTTCTTCTTCTTTAAGATATTGTTCTTCTTTTTCATCTTCTTCTTTTCGTTCTTCTTCTTCTTCATCATCTTCTTCTTCCACTTGTTCTTTTACTTCTTCTTCTTCTTCTTCTTTATCTTCTTCTTTTACTTCTCCTTCTTGTTCTTGTTCTTCTTCTTCTTCTTCTTCTACTTCTTCTTCTTCCCTTCTTTTTTCTTCTTTTTCTCCTTCTTTTTCCTCTTCTCCTTCTCCTTCTCCTTCTCCTTCTTCTTTTTCTTCTTCTGCTTCTTCTTCTTCTTCTTCTTCTTATTCTCCTACTTCTTCTTCTAATTCTTCTTCTTCTTCTTCTTCTTCTTCCTTTTCTACTACTTTTTCATATTCATTTTCTTTTTCTTCTTCTTCACCTTCTTCTCCTTCTAATTCTTCTTCTTCTTCTTCTCCTTCTTCTTCTTCTTCTTAATCTTTTTCTTCTTCGTCTTCTTCTTCTTCTTCTCTGTCATCTTCTTCTTCTTCTTTTACTTCTTCTTCTTCGACTTCTTCTTCATGCTCTTTTTCATCTTTTCATATTCTTCTTCTTCTTCTTCTTCTCCTTCTCCATCTTTTTTTCTTCATCTTCATCTTCATCTTCCTCTTCTTCTTCTTCATCTTTTTCTTCGTCTTCTCCTTCTTCATCTTCCTTTTCTGCTTCTCCTCCTCCTCCTTTTTCTTCTTCTTCTTCTTCCTCCTCTTCTTCTACTTCCTCTTTTCCTTTTTCTTCTTCTTTTTAGCCTTGTTCTTCTTTTTCTTCTTCTTCTTCTTCTTCTTCCCCTTCTTCCTCTTCTCGTCCTTATTCTTTTCCTTCTTCTCCTTGCCCTTCTCATTATTCATCTACTACATCTTCTTCTTCTTCTTATTCCACTTCTTCTTCTTCCTCATCTTCTTCTTCTTCTCCTCCTTTTTCTTTTCCTTCATCTTCACCTTCTTCTTCTTCTCCTTCATCTTTTTCCTCTACATCTTATTCTTCTTCTTCGTAATCTTCTTCTTCGTCTCTTCTCCTTTTTAGTCGCCTTCTTCTTCTTCCTCTTCCTTGCCTTTTTCTTCTTCTTCTATTGCTTTTTCTACTTCTTCTATTTCTTCTCCTGCTTCTTCTTTTCTTCTTCTTCTCCACCATTTTCTTCTTCTCCTTCTTCTTCTTCTTCCTCTTCTCTCATTTCTTCTTCTTCTTTTTCTTCTTCTTCATCTTCTTCTCCTTCATCACCTTCTCTTTCTTCCTCTTCTTCTTCTTCTTCTTCCTTCTATTCTTGTTCAACTTCTTCTTCTTCTCCTTCTCCTTCTTCTTCTTCTTCTTGTTCCTCGCCTTTTTCTTCTTCTTCTTATTCTTTTACTTCATCTTCCTCAACATCCTCTTCATCTTCTTCTTGTTCTTCTTCTCCTTCTTTTCTTTTTTTTCTTCTTCTTCCTTTTCTTCTTATTCTTCTTCTTCTTCTTCTTCTTCAACTTCTCCTTCTTCTTCTTCTTCTTCTTCTTCTTCTTCTTCTTCTTCTTCCTTTCATTCTTCATCTTCCTCTTCAACCTATTTTTAATTGCCTTCATTATCATCATCATCTTCTTCTTTGTCTTCTTCTTCTTCATCTTCTTATTCTTATTCTTCTTCTTCCTCTACTACATTGTCTGCTTCTTCATTTACTTCTTCATCTTCCACTTTCTCGTCTTATTCTTCTTCAACTTTTGACTCTTTTACTAATTTATCTTCTTCTTCATCTTATTCTTCTTCTTCCTCCTCTTGTTCCTAATCTTCTTCTTTTACTTTTTCTTCTACTTCTTCTACTTCTTCATCATCATCACCATCTTCTTCTTCTCCTCCTCCTATTTTTCCTTCTCTTTCTTGTTCTTCTTCTTGTCCTTCCCCTTCTTATTCTTCGTTTTGTTCTTCTTCATCTTTCTACTCGTCATTTTCTTCTTCTTTTTCTCCTTCTCCTTCTTCTTCATCTTGTTCTTCTCATCCTTCTTCATCCTACTCTTCTTCTTCTTCTTCTTCCTCCTCTTATTCTTCGTCTTCTTCTTCTTCATGTTCTTCCTTTTATTGTTCTCATTCTTCTTCTTCTGCATGTTCTTCTTCTTATTCTTCTTCTTCCTCTTTTTCTTCTCCTTATCCTTCTTCTTCTTCTCCTTCTACTTCTTCTTCTTCTTCTCCTTTTCTCCTTCTTCTTCTCCGACTCCGTCTTCTTCTTCTTCTACTTCTACTACTACTTTTCTTGTTCTTCTTCTTCATCATGATCATCATCATCATCATCATCGTCTTCTTCTTCTTCTTCTTCTTCTTCATCTTCTTCTTCTTCATCATCTTCTTCTTCTTCTACTTCTTCTTCTTCTCCTTCTTCCTCTTTTTCTTCCTTTACTTCTTCTTTTTCTTCCTCTTCTTCTTCTTGTTCATCTCCATCTTCTTCTTCTTCTTCTTCTACTTCTTTGTCTTGTTCTTCTTCTTCTTCTTCTTCTTCTTCTTCTTTGTCTTGTTCTTCTTCATCTTTTTCCCCTTCTTCGCCCTCTTCTTCTTCTTCTACTTCCTCTTCTTGTTTTTACTCTTTTTCTTCTTCTTCTTCTTCTTCTTCTTCTTCTTCTTCTTCCTTCTCTTGTTCTTCTTCTTCTTCTTTGCCTTCTTTTCTTCTTCTACGTTTTTTGTTTTTCTTTCTTCTTCTTCTTCTTCTTCTTCTTCTTCTTCTTCTTCTTCTTTTTCTTCTTCTTCCTCTCATTCTCATCCTACTCGTCATCCATATTCTTCTTCTTCACCTTCTTCTTCTTCTTTTTCTTCTCTATCTCGTTCTTCTTCTTCTTCTTTTTCTTCTTCGTCATCTTCTTCTTCTTCTTCTTCTTCTTCTTAATCATCTTCTTCATCATCTCTTCGTCTTTGTCTTTCTAATCTTCTTCGTCTTCTTCTTCTTCTTTTTCCTCTTCTTCTTCTTCTTTTTCCTCTTCTTCTTCTTCTTTTTCCTCTTCTACTTCTTCTTCTTCACCTTCTTCTTTTCGCCTTCTTCTTCTTCTACTTCTACTTCCTTTTCTTTTTCTTCTTCCTCCTCCTCTTCGTCTTCATCTTCTTCGCCTTCATCTTCTTCTGATTCATCTTCTTTTTCTTATTCTTCTTCTTCTTCTTCTTCTTCTTCTTCTTTTCTTGGATCAACATCGTCATCATCATCATCATCATCTTCTTCTTCCTTTTCATCTTCTTCTTCTTCATCTTCTTCATCTTCAAATTTTTCTTCTTCTTCTTCTTCTTCCCCTTCTTTTTCATCATCATCTTCTTCTTCTCCTTTAACTTCATCATCATCTTCTTCTTCCTCTTTTGTTTCATCATCTTCTTCTTCCTCTTCTTCTTCTTCTTCTTCTTCTTCTTCCTTTTCCTCTTCATCTTATTCCTCTTCTTCGTCTTCTTTTATTTTGTCTATTCTTCATTTTCTTTGTCTTCTTCTACTTCTTTTTTATCTTCTCCTTCTTCTTCTTCTTCATCTTCCTTCTTATCTTTTGTCTCTTAATATTTTTCTTCTTTTCTTCTTTTTCATCTTCTTCTTGTTTTTATTCTTATTCTTCTTCTTCTTCTTCTTCGTCTTCATCACTATCTTCTTCTTTTTGTTATTGTTCTTCTTCTTCTTCTCTTCCTCTTCTTATTCTTCTTCTTCTTCTTCATGTTCTTCTTCTTCCTCTTTCTCTTCTTCTTCTTCTTCTTCTTCTTCTTCTTCTTCTTCTTCTACGTCTTCTTCTTCTCCTTCTTCTTCTCCTCTTTCATCTTCTTCTTCTTCTTTTAGTTAATATTCTTCTTCTTCTTCGTCTTCTTCTTCTTGTTCTTGTTCTTGTTCTTCTTCATCCCCTTCTTCGTCCTCTTCTTCTTCTTCTTCTTCTTCTTCTTCCTCTTCTTCTTTTTATTCTTTTTTCTTTTTCTTCTTCTTCTTACACTTCTTCTTGTTTGTCTTTCTCTTCTTTCTTTTGCTCTTCTTCTTCTTCTTTGCCTTCTTTTCTTCTTGTGCTTCTTTTTCTTCTCCTTCCTTATTCTTCTTCTTCTTCTTCTTGTTCTTCTTCTTCCTCTTTTTCTCGTCCTACTCATCCTCCATCTTCTTCTTCTTCGCCTTCTTCTTCTTCTTCCTCTCTTTCTTCTTCTTCTTCTTCTTGGTCATCTTCATCATCTTCTTCTTCTTCTAATACTTCTTCTTCATCTTCTTCTTCTTCTTCTTCTTCGTCTTTGTCTTATTGATCTTCTTCGTCTTCTTCTGCTTCTTTTCTTCTTCTTCTTCTTCTTCTTGTTCGCCTTCTTCTTCTTGTTCGCCTTCTTCTTCTTCACCTTCTTCTTCTTCTTCTACTTCTACTTGCTCTTCTTTTTCTTCATCCTCCTCCTCTTCGTCTTCTTCTTGTTCATGTTCTTTTTATTCTTCTTCTTCTTCTTCTTCTTCTTCTTCTTTCATCATCATCATCTTCTTCTTCTTCATCATCTTCTTCTTTTTCATCTTTTTCTTCTTGAACTTCTTCATCTTCTAATTTTTCTTCTTCTTCTTCTTCTTTTTTCATCATCATCTTCTTCTTCTCCTTTAACACCTTCCCTTTCTTCCTCTTCTTCTTCTCCTTCGTCTTCTTCTTCCTTTTCTTCTTCTCCTTCTTTTTGTTCATCTTCTTCTCCATCTTCTTCTTCTTCTTCTTCTTCTTCCTCCTTGCCTTTTTCTTCTTCTTCTTATTCTTATACTTCATCTTCTTCAACTTCTTCTTCATCTTCTTCTTGTTCTTTCTCTCCTTCTTTTCTTTTTCTTCTTCTTATTCTTCTTCTACTTCTTCTTCTTCTTCTTCTTCTACTTTACTTCTTCTTCCTCCACTTCTTCTTTTTCTTCTTCCACTTCTTCTTCTTCTTCTTCTTCAACTTCTCGTTCTTCTTCTTCTTCTTCTTCTTCTTCTTATTCTTCCTCTCGTTGTTTATCTTCCTGTTCATCACCTTTTTATTTGGCTGCATCATCATCATCTTCTTCTTCTCCTTCTTCTTATTCTTCTTCTTCCTCTTCTTCATTTTCTACTTCATCTATTTCTTTTTCATCTTCCACTTCATCATCTTATTCTTTTTCTACTTTTTAATCTTTAACTAATTTTTCATCTTCTCCTCCATCATCTTATTCTTATTCATCTTCTTCTTCTTCCTAATATTCTTCTTTTACTTTTTCTTCTACTTTTTCTTCTTCCTCTTCTTCTTCTTCTTCTTCTCCTTCTAATCCTCCTTTCCCTTCTCTTTCTTCTTCTCATTCTCCTTCTTCTTCATCTTATTCGTCTTCATCTTTCTATTCGTAATTTTCTTCTTCTTCTTCTCCTCCTTCTTCTTTATCTGGTTCTTCTTATCCTTCTTCATCCTCCTCTTCTTCAACTTCTTCTCCTTCTTCCCCTTCCTATTGGTCTTCTTCTTCTTGTCTTCCTCTTCTTCTTCTTCTTCTTTTTCTTCTTCTTCTAATCTTCTTATTATTCCTATTATTCTTCTTCTTCATCTTCTGCATCTTCTTCTTCTTCTTCTCCTCCTCCTTATCCTTCTTCTTCTTCTTCTCCTTCTACTTCTTTTTCTTCATCTCCTTTCCTCCTTCTTCTTCTCCTCCATCTTCTTCTTCTTCTTGTTCTTCTTCTTCATCATCATCATCGCCTTCTTTTTCTTCTTCTTATTCTTCTTCATCTTTTTCTTCTTCTTCTTCTTCATCTTTTTCTTCTTCTTCTTCTTCTTCTTCTTCCTCCTCTTCTTTTTCTTCTTCCTCCTCTTCTTCTTCATCTTCTAAGCCTTCGTCTTCTTTGGGTTCATCTTCTTTTTATTCTTCTTCTTCTTCTTCTTCTTCTTCTTTTCTTTCATCATCATCATCTTCTTCTTCTTCATCTTCTCCTTCTTTTTCCTCTTCTTCTTCTTCATCTTCTTCATCTTCTAATTTTGCTTCTTCTTTTTCTTCTTCTTCTTCTTCTTCTTCTTTTTCATCATCATCATCTTCTTCTCCTTCAACTTCTTCATCATCATCTTCTTCTTCCTCTTCTTCTTCTTCATCATCTTCTTCTTCTTTTTCTTTTTCTTCTTCTTCTTCTTCTACTTCTTTTTCTTTTTCTTCTTCTTCATCTTATTCCTCTTCTTCGTCTTCTTCTATTTTTTCTGTTCTTCAATTTCTTTGTCTTCTTCTTCTTCTTCTTCATCTTTTTCAATTTCTCCTTCTTCTTTTTCTTCTTCTCTCTCTTCTCCGCCTTCCATCTTATCTTCTTCCTCTTCTTAATATTTTTCTTCTTTTTCTTCTTCTTCATCTTCTTCTTATTCTTCTTCTTTGTCTTCTTCATTTTTTTCTTGTTTTTTTTGTTGTTGTTGTTCCTCTTCTCTTCCTCTTCTTATTCTTCTTGTTCTTCTTCTTCCTCATTCTTTTCTTCATCTTCTTCTTCCTCTACATCTTCTTTTTCTTCTTCTTCTTCTTCTACGTCTTCTTCTTCTTCTACTTTGACTTCTTCAAAATCTTCTTGATCTTCTTGTTCTTCTTCTCTTCTTCTTCTCCGTCATCTTTCTCCACCTCTTCTTCTTCATCATCGTTCTCTTTTTATTCATCTTCATCTTCTCCTTCTTCTTATTTTCCTTCTTATTCTTCTTCTTCTTCTTCTTCTTCCCCTTCTTCTACTTCTTCTTTTTCTTCTTCTTGATGTTCTTTTTTTCATCTTCTTCTTCTCAATCTTCTTCTTCCACTTCTTCTTCTTATTCTTCTTCTTCTTTTTCTTCTTCTTCCTCTTCTTCTTCTCCTTCTTCTTCTCCTTCTTCATCATCTGCTTCTTCTTCCCTTTTAGGTTCTTCTTCTTCTTCTTCCTCTTCTTTTCCTCACACTTCTTCTTCTTCTTCTCCTTCTTATTCTTTTCCTTCTTCTTCTTCTTCTTTAGTTTGTTCTTAATCTTCTTCTTCTTCTTCACCTTCACCTTCTTCTACTTTTTCTTCTTATTCTTCTTATTCTTCTTCTTCATCATCTTCTTCTTCTTCTTCTTTTTCTTCGCCTTGTTCTTCTTCTTCTTTTTCTTTATCTTCTTCTACATCTTCTTCTTCTTCTTCTACTACTACTTCCTTTTCTTCTTCTTCTTCT
>JAIUJO010000562.1:25000-37500 GCA_023846275.1 Vanilla planifolia
CATCTTCTCTGCTTCTTTTTCTTCTTCTTCTTCTTCTTCCTCTTATATTCTTTTTCATCTTCTTCTTCTATTTCTTTTTTTTTGTTATTCGTCTTCTTCTTCATCCTCTTTTTCTTCCTTTTCATCTTCTTCTTCTTCTTCTTCTTCTTCTTCGCCTTCTTCTTCTTCATCTTCTTCTTCTTCTTTTACATCTTTTTCTCCATCATCATCATCTTGTTCATGTTATTCTTCTTATTCTTCTGTCTTTTCCTTCTTCTACTTCTTCTTCATCTAATTCTTCTTCTTCTTATTCTTCTTCTTCTTTGTCTTTTTTTCTTCTTCTTCCTCTTCTTCAACTTTTCTTCTTCTTCTTCTTCTCCTTCCTCTTCTACTTCTTCTCCACCCCTTTCTTCTTCTTCTTCTTCTTCTTCTTCTTCTTCTTCTTCTCCTTCTACTTCTTCTTCATCTTCTTCAACTTCTTTATCTTCTTCTTCCTCTTTTTCGTGTTCTTCGTCTAGTTTTTCTTCATCTTCATGTTCTTCTTCTTCTCTATCTTCTTAAAATTCTTCGTCATCATCATGTTCTTCTCCTTCTTCTTCTTCTTCTTCTACTACTGCTTCGTCTTCTTCTTTAGCTTCTTCATCTTCTTCTTTTTCTTCGCCGTCCTCGTCATCATCATCTTCTTCTTTTTCTTCTTCTTCTTCTTCTACATCTTTGTTATTTCTTCATCTTCTTCTTCTAGCTCTTCCTCTTCTTCTTCTTCCCCTTTTTCGTGTTCCTCTTCTTCATTTTCTTCTGCTTTGGCCTCTCCTTCGTTATCTTCTTCTTCTTTCCTACTTCATCATCTTCTTGTAGTATTTCTTTTTAATCTTCTGCTACTCCTTCTTTTTCTTCTCCTTCTTCTTATTTTCTTCTTCTTCTTCTAAGTCCTCATCTTCTTCTTCTTCCTAATTATCATCTTCATCTTCTTCTTCATCGTCCTCATTTTTTCTTCCACCTCCTCGGCTTCCCCTTGTTCTTCTTCTTCTTCTTCTACTTCATTTCCTTCAACTTCTTCTTTTTCTTCTTCTTCTTCTTCTTCTTCTTCTTCTTAATTTTCTTCTTCATCTCCTTCTTCTTTTTCATCTACTTCATCTTCCTCTTCCTCTTTTTTGTCTCCTTCATCTTCTTTACTTCTCCTTCTAAATCTTATTCATTTTCTTCTTCTTTTATATCTTCTTTTTCTTCTTTTTCATCATCATCATCTTCTTCTTCTTCTTCATCAACATCTTCTTCTTCTTCTTCTTCTACATCCCCCTCTTCTTCTTCTTCTTCTTATTCATCTTGTTTTTCGTCTTCTTCTTCTACAACTTCACCTTCTTCGTCTTCTTCTTTTTCTTCTTCCACTTCTTCCTATTCTTCTTCTCTTAATTCTTCATCATCATCTTCTTCCTCTTCTTTTTCTTATTCTTCTTCTTTGTCTTCTTCTTAGTCTTCCTTGTCATGATCTTCTTCTTCTTGTTCTTTTACCTTTTCTTCCACTTCTTCTTCTTTTTCTTCTTTTTCTTCTTTTTCCTCTACTTTTTCTTCCTCTTCTTCTTCTTTCTCTTCTTTGTCTTTTTATTTTTCCTTTTCATCTTCTTTTTCTTCTTCTTCTTCTTCTTCTTCTTTGCCCACTTCTTCCTTGTCTTCTTCTTCTTCATCTTCTCCTCTTTCTTCATCTTCTTCTACTCCTTTATCTTCTTCTTCTTCTGCTCTTTCTTCTTCTTTTTCTTGTTCTTGTTCTTCTCCTTCTTCATCTTCTTCTTCTTCGTCTTCTTTTTCTTCTTCTTCTTCATCTTCTTCTTCTTCTTTTTCTTTTTCTTCTTCCTCTTTTTCATCATTCTCTTATTCATTATCCATTATTTCTTCTTATTTTTCTTCTTCTTCTTCATCTTTGTCTTCTTCATCATCTTCTTGTTCTTCTTCTTCTTCTTCTTCTTCTTTTCTACTAGTACTTCTACTACAACAAATTTTTCTTCTCCTTCTTCTTCTTCTTCTTCTTTTCCTTCTTCTTCTTCTCCTTCTACTTCTACTCCTTCTTCTTCTATTTCATGTTCTTCTCCATCTTCTTCTTCTCCTTCTTCTTCTTCCTCTTCTTCTCCTTCTTCTCCTTCTTCACCATGTTCTTTTTCTTTTTTTTTTCTTCTTTTTCAATATCTACTACTTTTTCTTCTTCTTCCATCTCTTCTTCTTCTTCTTCTTCTCCTTCCTCTTCTTCCTCTTCTTCCTCTTCTTCTTTGTCATCTTGTTCTTCCTCTTCTTTTTCTACTTCTTCGCCTTCTTCTTCTTGGTCTTCTTCTTCTTCTACTACTAGTACTTCGTCTTCTTCTTCTTCTTCTTCTTCGTCTTCTTCTTCTTCTACTTCTTCTTGATCATCTTCTCTGCTTCTTTTTCTTCTTCTTCTTCCTCTTATATTCTTTTTCATCTTGTTCTTTTTTCATCTTCTTCTTCTTCTATTTCTTTTTTTTTGTTATTCGTGTTCTTCTTCATCTTCTTTTTCTTCTTTTTCTTCTTCTTCTTCTTCTTCTTTGCCTTCTTCTTCTTCATCTTCTTCTTCTTCTTCTACATCTTTTTCTCCATCATCATCATCTTGTTCATGTTATTCTTCTTATTCTTCTGTCTTTTCCTTCTTCTACTTCTTCTTCATCTAATTCTTCTTCTTCCTATTCTTCTTCTACTTTGTCTTTTTCTTCTTCTTCTTCCTCTTCTTCAACTTTTCTTCTTCTTCTTCTTCTCCTTCCTCTTCTACTTCTTCTCCACCCCTTTCTTCTTCTTCTTCTTCTTCTTCTCCTTCCTCTTCTACTTCTTCTCCACCCCTTTCTTCTTCTTCTTCTTCTTCTCCTTCTACTTCTTCTTCATCTTCTTCAACTTCTTTATCTTCTTCTTCCTTTTGTTCGTGTTCTTCGTCTAGTTTTTCTTCATCTTCATGTTCTTCTTCTTCTCTGTCTTCTTAAAATTCTTCGTCATCATCATGTTCTTCTCCTTCTTCTTCTTCTTCTTCTACTACTACTTCGTCTTCTTCTTTAGCTTCTTCATCTTCTTCTTTTTCTTCGCCGTCCTCGTCATCATCATCTTCTTCTTTTTCTTCTTCTTCTTCTTCTACATCTTTGTTATTTCTTCATCTTCTTCTTCTAGCTCTTCCTCTTCTTCTTCTTCCCCTTTTTCGTGTTCCTCTTCTTCATTTTCTTCTGCTTCGGCCTCTCCTTCGTTATCTTCTTCTTCTTTCCTACTTCATCATCTTCTTGTAGTTTTTCTTTTTAATCTTCTGCTTCTCCTTCTTTTTCTTCTCCTTCTTCTTATTTTCTTCTTCTTCTTCTAAGTCCTCATCTTCTTCTTCTTCCTAATTATCATCTTCATCTTCTTCTTCATCGTCCTCATTTTTTCTTCCACCTCCTCGGCTTCCCCTTGTTCTTCTTCTTCTTCTTCTACTTCATTTCCTTCAAGTTCTTCTTCTTTTTCTTCTTCTTCTTCTTCTTCTTCTTCTTAATTTTCTTCTTCATCTCCTTCTTCTTTTTCATCTACTTCATCTTCCTCTTCCTCTTTTTTGTCTCCTTCATCTTCTTTACTTCTCCTTCTAAATCTTATTCATTTTCTTCTTCTTTTATATCTTCTTTTTCTTCTTTTTCATCATCAACATCTTCTTCTTCTTCTTCATTAACATCTTCTTCTTCTTCTTCTTCTACATCCCCCTCTTCTTCTTCTTCTTCTTATTCATCTTGTTTTTCGTCTTCTTCTTCTACAACTTCACCTTCTTCGTCTTCTTCTTCGTCTTCTTCTTTTTCTTCTTCCACTTCTTCCTATTCTTCTTCTCTTAATTCTTCATCATCATCTTCTTCTTCTTCTTCCTCTTCTTTTTCTTATTCTTCTTCTTTGTCTTCTTCTTAGTCTTCTTTGTCATGATCTTCTTCTTCTTGTTCTTTTACCTTTTTTTCCACTTCTTTTTCTTCTTTTTCTTCTTTTTCTTCTTTTTCCTCTACTTTTTCTTCCTCTTCTTCTTCTTTCTCTTCTTTGTCTTTTTATTCTTCCTTTTCATCTTCTTCTTTTTCTTCTTGTTCTTCTTCTTCTTTGCCCACTTCTTCCTTGTCTTCTTCTTCTTCTTGTCCTTCTTCTTCTTCATCTTCTCCTCTTTCTTCATCTTCTTCTACTCGTTTATCTTCTTCATCTTCTTCTTCTTCTTTTTCTTGTTCTTGTTCTTCTCCTTCTTTATCTTCTTCTTTTCCTTCTTCTTCTTCATCTTCTTCTTCTTCTTTTTCTTTTTCTTCTTCCTCTTTTTCATCCTTCTCTTATTCATTATCCATTATTTCTTCTTATTTTTCTTCTTCTTCTTCATCTTCATCTTCTTCATCATCTTCTTGTTCTTCTTCTTCTTCTTCTTCTTCTTTTCTTCTAGTACTTCTACTACAAAAAATTTTTCTTCTCCTTCTTCTTCTTCTTCTTCATATTGTTCTTCTACTACTACTTTTTCATCTTTATCTTCTTTTCCTTTTTATTGTTCTACTTCTTCTTCTCCTTCTCCTTCTTCTTCTCCTTCTCCTTCTTCTTCTCCTCCTCCAACTTATCCTTCTTCTTCCACTACTTCTACTTCTTCTTCTTCTTCTTAATCATTTTATACTTCTTCTTCTTCATAATCTTCATCTTCTTCTTCTTATTCTTCTTCATCATTTTCTTCATCTTCTTCTTCTTCATTTTCTTCATTTTCTTCTCATTCTTTTCTTCTTCTTCATCTTCTTCTTTTTTTACTTCTTCTACTTCTTCTATTTCTTCTCCATCTTCTACTTCTTCATCCTCTACTTCATCTACTTCTTCCACTACTTGTTCTTCTTCTTCTATTTCTTCTTCGTCTTCTTCTTCTTCTACTTTTTTTCTTCTTCTTTCACTTCTTATTCTTCATCTTCTACATGTTCTTCTTCTTCAAATACTTCTACTTCTTCTTCATCTTCTACCTCATCATCATCATCATCAACATCTACTTCTTCTTCTTCTTCTTCTTCTTCTACAACTTTTGCTTCTTCTTCTCCTACTTCTCCATGTTTTTCTTCTTTTTCTTTTTCTTCTACAGCTTTTTCTTCTTCTTCAGCTTCTTCTTCTTCTTCTTCTTCTTCTTCTTCTTCGTCTTATTCTTCATCCACTACTTCTTTGTCTTTTTCTACTTCTTCTTCTTCGTAACTGTCTTCTTGTTCTTGTACTTGTTCTTCTTCTATTACTACTACTACTTTTACTTCATCTTTTTCTTCTTCTTCTTCTTCATCTTCATCTTCTTTTTCTACTTCTCTTTCTACTTCTTCTTCTCCTTCACCTTCTTTTACACCTCCTTCTTCTTTTTCTTCTTCTTCTTAATGTTCATTTTATTCTTCTTCTTCTTCTTCATTATCTTCTTCTTCTTCTTCTTCCCCATTTTCTTCTTCTTCTTCTTCTTCATTTTCTTCTTCTTATTATTATTCTTTTTGTTCTTCCTCATCTTCTTCTCCTTCAACTTCTTCTTCTTCTTCTTCTTCGTCTTTGCCTTCTTCGTCTTCTTATTCTTCTTCTTCTACTTGTCTTTCTCCTTGTTCTTCTAATTCTTCTTCTTCTTCTTCTTTATCTTCATCTTCTTCTTCTTCTTGGCCTTTTCCTTCATCTTCTTCTTCTTCTTCTTTGTCTTCTTTTTCTTATTCTACTACTTAATTTTCTTGTCCTTCTTCCTCTTCTTGTTCTTCTTCTTTATCTTCTTCTTGTTCTTCTGCTTCTGCTTCTACTTCTTCTTTGTCTTCTTCTTCATCTTCTTCTTCGTCTTCTTCTTCATCTTCATCTTCCTCTTCTTCTTCGTCCTCTTCTTCATCTTCGTCTTTATCTTCTTCTTCTTCTGTTTCTTCTTTTTCTTCTTTTTCCTCTTCTTCCTCTTCCTCTTCTTCATCTTCCTCTTCTTCATCTTTCTGTTCTTCATTTTCTTCTTCTTTTTCTTCTTCTTCTTCATCTTCTTCTTCATCATCGTCATCTTCTTTTTCTTCTTCTTCTTCTTCTTCTTCTCCTCCTTCTCCTCCTCCTCCTTCTTCATCATCTTCTTCATCTTCTTCATCTTCTTCTACTCCTTCTTCCTCTTCTTCTCCTTTATCATCATCATCATCTTCTTCTTCTATTCTTTTTCTTGTTTTCGTTCTTCTTTTTCATCTTTTTCTTCTTCTTCTTCTACTCTGTCTCCTTCTTCTTGTTCTTCTTCTTCTTCTTCTTCTTCATTGTCCACTTCTTCTTTGTCTTTTTCTTCATCTTCTTCTTCATCGTTTTCTTGCCATTTTTCTTCTTCGTTTTCTTCTTCTTCTTCTTCTTCTTATTTTTCTTCTTCACCTTCTTCCCCTCCTTCAAATTCTTCTTCTACTTCTTAATCTTCTTCTTCTTCTTCTACATCTTCTTCTTCGTCGCATTCTTCTTTTTCTTCGTCTTCATCCTCTTCGTCTTCTTCTTCTGGTTCTTCTTCTTCTTGTTCTTCTTCTTCCTCTTCTCCATTTTTCTTCTTCATTTTCTTCTTCCTCTTCTTCTTTTCCATCATCTTCTTCATCTTCTTCTTCCTCTTCTTCCTTTTCTTCTTCTTCAACGTCGTGTTCTTCTTCTTCTTCTACTCCTCCTCCTCCTTCGCCTTTTTTTTGTCTTCCGCTTCTTCTTCTTCTTCTTCTCCTTCTTCCTATTTTTCTTCTTCTTCTTCCTTTTAGTCTTATTCTTTTTTTTGTATTCTTCTTCTTCCTCCTCTTCTTTCTGTTCTCCTTCTTCTTCTTCTTCTCCTTCTTATTCTACTTCTTTTTCTTCTTCTTCTTCTTCCTCTTCTTTGCCTTCTTGGTCTTCTCCTTCATCTTTTTCCTCTTCTTGTTGTTCCTCTTCTTCGTCTTCTTCTTTTGTGTCTCTTATTCTTCTTACTCTTCTTGTTCTTCTTGTTCAACATCTTCTTGTTCTTTGTCCTCTTCTTCTTCTTCCACTTCTTCTACTTCTTCTTCTTCTTTGTCCTCTTCTTATTCATCTTTTTCATCTTCAACTTCTTCATTAAATTCTTCTTTTTGCTTTTCTTCTTCTTCTTCTTGTCTTCCTCTTCTTGTACTTCTTGTTCTTCATCATCATCATCATCTTCTTCCTCTTCTTCTTCTTCGTCTTCTTCTTCTTGTATTTCTTGTTCTTCTTCTTCTTCCTCCTCTTCTACTTCTTCCTCTTCTTCTTCATCTTTGTCCTCTTTTTATTCATCTTCAACTTCTTTTTCTTCTTCTTCTACATCTTCTTCTTCCTCTTCTCCTTCTCCTTCATCTTCTTCTTTGTCCTCTTGTTCATCTTCTTCTTCTTCTTCTTCTTCTTCTTCTTCTTCTTCTTCTTCTTCTTCTACTTCTTCTTCCTCTTCTCCTTCTTCTTTTTCTCCATCTTCCACTTCTTCTTCTCCTTCTTCTTCTTCTCCTTCTTTTTCTTCTTCTTCTTATTATTCTTCTTCTTCCTCTTCTTCTACTCCTCCTTCTTCTTCTTCTTCTTCTCCTTCTTCCCCTTCTTCTTCATCTTCTTCTTCCCCTTCTTCTTTTTCTTCACCTTCTTTTATTACTACTTTTTCTTCCTCCTCTTCTTCTTCTTCATCATCCTCTTCTTCTTCTTCTTCTTATTATTATTATTATTATTATTATTATTCTTATTCTTCTTCCTCTGCTTCTTCTTTTTCTACTTCTTCCTCTTCCTCTCTTCTTCATCTTCTTCTTCATCTTCTTCTTCATCTTCTTCTTCTTCTTCGTCTTCTTCTTCATCGTCTTATTCTTCTTCTTTTACTTCTTCTTCTTTTACTAATTCTTCTTCTTCTTCTTCTTCTTCTTTTTCTCCTTCCCCTTCCCTATCTTCTTCATCTTCTTCCTTTACTACTTCTTCTTCTTTGTCTTCTTCCTCTTCTACTTCCTCATCTTCTTCATCTTCTTCTTGTTCTTGTCCTTCTTCTAAATCTTCCCCTTCTCCTTCTACTTTTTCTTCTCTTTCTTCTTCTTGTAGATCTCCTTCTTTTTCTTCTTCTTCTTCATCCTCCTCTTCTTCGTCTTTCTTTTCTTCATTTTCTTCTTCTTCCTCGCCTTCAACTTCTAGTTCTTCTTCTTTGACCTCCTCTTCATCTTCTTCTTCTCCTCCTCCTACTACTTCTTCTTCTTCTTCCCCTTCCTCTTCTTCTTCTTCTTCTTCTTTTCTTCTTTTTCTTCTCTTCCATTTCTTCTTCTTCTTTTCCATCTTCTTCTTCATCATCTTTTCTTCTTCTTCTTCTTCTTCTTCTTCTTCTACTTCTTCTTCTTCTTCTCCTTCTTCTAGTTCCTTTTTCTCATCATGTTCTTCGTCTTCATATTCTTCTTCTTCTTCCTCTTCTTCTTCTTCTTCATATTATTATTATTATTATTGTATTTCTTCTTCTTCTGGTTATTATTGTTGTTCTCCTTCTTCATCTTCTTGTTCTTCTTCTCTTCCTTCTTTTTCTTCTTCTTCTTCTTACTTTTCTTCTTCTTCTTCTTCTTTTTCTTCACCTTCTCCTTCTTCTTCTTCTTCATCATTTTCCTTTTTTTCTTCTTCTTCTTCATCATATTCTTCATCTTCTTCCTCTTCTTCTCTTTTTTCTTTGACTTCTACTACTTATTATTATTATTATTATTATTATTATTATTATTATTCTACTTCTTCGTCATCTTGTTCTTCTTCTTCTTCTTCTTTTACTTCATCATCTTCCTCTACTTCTTCATCATCTTCTTCTTGTTCTTCTTCTCTTTCTTTTCATCTTCTTCTCTTTGTTTTTGTTCTTCATCTTCTTCTTCTAGTTTTTCTTCATCTACTTCTTCTTCTTGTTCTTCTTCTTCCACTTCTTCTTCTTCTTATTCTTCCTCTTTTTATTCATCTTCATCTTCTTCTTCTTCTTCCTCTTTTTCTTCATCTTCTTCCTTTTCCAGGTCTTCTGCTTCTTCATCTTCTACTTCTTCGTCTTCTTCTGCTTCGTCTTATTCTTCTTCTTCTTCTTCCTATTCTTTTACTAATTTTGCTTCTTCTTCTTCTCTTTCTTCATCTTCTTCTTCTTCTTGTTCTTGTTCTTGTTCTTCTTCTTCTTCTTATTCTTTTTCTACTTCTTCTTCTTCCTCTACTTCTTCTTGTTTTTCTTCATCATCATCATCTTCTTCTTCTTCTCCTTCTTCTTTTCCTTCTTCTTCTTCTTCTTCTTTCTTATTCTTCTTCTTCTTCTTCAACTTCTTCTTCCTCTCCTTCTCCTCCTCCTCCTCCTCCTATTTCTTCTTCGTCACCTTCTTCTACTTCTTTTTCATCTTTATCATCTTAATCTTTTTCTTCCTCTTCTTCTTCTTCTTCTTCATCTTCTTCTTCTTCTTCTTCTTCTTCTTCTTCGACTTTGTCTTCTTCACCTTCTTCGCCTTCCTCTTCTTCTTTTTTTCTTTTTCTTCTTCTTCTTCTTCATCTTGCTCTTCTTCTTCTTCTTTGTCTTTTTCTTCTTTTTCTTCTTCATCTTCTTCTTTTTGTTGTTCCTCTTCTTCCTCCTCTCCTTCACATTGTTCTTTGTTGTCTTCTTCTTCTACTTCTTCCTCCTCCTCCTCCACCTCTTCGTCTTTGCCTTCTTCGCCTTCTTCTTCTTGTTGTTAATTTTCTTTTTTTTTTCTTCTTCTTCTTTTCTTTCATCATCATCTTCTTCATCTTCCACTTCATCCTCCTTTTCTTCTTCTTCTTCCTCTTCTTTTTCATCATCATCATCTTCTTCTCCTTCAAAATTTTCATCATCTTCTGCTTCTTCTTGTTCTTCTTCTTCATCCTGCTCTTCATCTTTTTCTTCTTCTTGTTCTTCTTCTTCTTTTTCTTCCTTTTCATCTTATTTGTCTTCTTTGTCTACTTCTACTTCATGTCATCTTCATTTTCTGTCTTCTTTTTCCTGTTCATCTTCATCTTCTACATCTTCTTCACCATCATCTTCTTCTTCTTCTTCTTTCTCTTTCTCTTCTTCATCTTCCTTTTTATCTTCTACCTCTTCTTAATATTTTTCTTCTTTTTCATGTTGTTCGTCTTCTTTTCGTTCTTGTTCTTGTTCTTCTTTTTCTTCTATGTCTTCTTCTTCTTTGTCTTCTTCTCTTCCTCTTCTTCTTTTGTTGTTATTCTTCTTCTTCTTCTCTTCCTATTCATCTTATTTTTCTTCTTCTTCTTCTTTTGCTACTACTTCTTCTTCTTCTTCTTCCTCTTCCACTTCTTGTTCTTCTTCTTCTTATTTGTCCTCTATTCCTCTTCTTCTTCTTCTTTGTCCTCTTCTTCTTCTTCTTCTTCGTGTTCTTGTACATCTTCCACTTCTTCTTTTTCTGCTTCTTCTACTTCTTCTTCTTCTTATTCTTCTTATCATCTTCATCTTAGTCTTCTTCCACCTCCACTTCTTCTTCTTCTTATTCTTCACCTTCTTCTTCTTCTTCTTCGACATCTTCTTCTTCTCCTTGTTCTTCTTCTTCGTTCCCTTCTTTTTCTTCTACTTCTTCTTCTTCCTCTTCATTGGTTTTTTTTCTTCTTCTTTTTCTTCTTCTTATTCTTCTTCTTCATCTTTTTCATCTACTTCTTCTTCTTCATCTTCATCTTCTTCTACCTCTCCTTCTTCTTCTTCTTCTTCTTCTTCTTCATCTTCTCCTTCTGCTTCTTCTTCATCTGCTTGTTCTTCATCGTCTTTTTCTTCTTCTTCTTTTACCTTTTCTTCCTCTTCTTCATCTTTGTCTTCTTCATCATCTTCTTCTATTTATTCATCATTTTCTACTTCTTCCACTTTTTTGCCTTCTTCTTCTTTGACTCTTCTTTTTCTTCTATCTTCTTCTTCTTTTTCTTCTTCTTCTTCTTCTTTGTTCTTCATTTTCATCATCATCATCATCTTTGTCTTCTTCTTGTTATTTTCTTCTTCTTGTTCTCCATCTCCTAATTCTCCTTCTTCTACTCCTTTTTCTACTTCAACTTCTTCTTCTTCTCCTCCTCCTCCTCCTCCTTCTTCTTCTCCTACTTCTTCTTCTTCTTCTTCTTCTTCTTCTTCTTCTTCTTCTTTTTCTTCATCTTCTTGCACTTCTTCTATTTCTTTGCCTTCTACTACTTCTTCTTATTCTCCTTCTCCTTCTTCTTCCCCTTCTTCTTCTTCCTCTTCTTCTTCTTCCTCTTCCTCTTCTTCTCCTTCGTCGTCAGTTTCTTCATCTTCTTCTTCTTCTTCTTCTTCCTCCTCCTCTTCTTACTCCTCTTCTTTGTCTTCTTCTTCATCATCTTCATCTTCCACTTGTTCTTCTTCTTCGTCATTGTCTTCTTCATCTTCTTCTTCTTCTTCTTCCTTCTCTACTTCATCCTGTTTTTCTTCTTCTTCTTTTACATCTTTTTCCTCTTCTTTCACTTCTTCTTATTCTCCTTCATCATCAACTTCTTCTTCTTCTGCTTCTTCTTCTTCTTCTTCTTCTTTTCTTCTTCTTCATCATCTTCTTTGACTTTTTAGTCTTCCTCTTCTTTCTTTCTTCTTCCTCTTCTTCTTCTTCTTCTTTGTCTTTATCAGCTTCTTCTTCTTCTTCTTCTTCTTGGCCTTCCTATTCTTCTTCCTTATCTTCTACTTTTTCTTCCTCATCTTCTCCTTCTTCTCCTTTGCTTTCTCCTTCAATGTCTTCTTCTTCTTCTTCTTCTTCTTCCTCTTCTTCTTCTTCTACTTCTTCCTCATCTTAACCTTCTTCTTCATTTTTGTCTTTTGCTTCTTCGTCTTCTTTTTTTTATCCGTCTACTTCTTCTTCTTCTCCATCGACTTCTCCTTCTTCTTCTTCTTCACCTTCTTCCTCTTCTTCTTCTTACCCTTCTTCTTCTTCCTCTTCTTCGTTTTTCTTTTCTTTGTCAACTTCATCGTCTTCTTCTTCTTCTTCTTCTTCTTCTTCTTCTACTACTTCTTCTTCTTCTTCTTCTTCTTCTTCTTCTTCTTCTTCTTTTCTTCATCATCTTCTTCTTCTTATTCTTCACCTTCTTCTACTTCTTTTTGGTCTTATTCTTCTTTGCTTTCTTTCCCCTCTTCTTCTTCTTCTTCTTGTTTTTCTTCTTCTACTACTTCTTATTCTTCTTTTGTTTTTTCTTCTAATGTGTCTTCTTCTGCTTGCTTGTTCATCTTCTTCTTCTTCCTCTTTTTCTTCTTATTCTTATTCTTCTTATTGTTCCTTCTTTTCATCTTCTTCTTCTTCTTCTTCTTCTTCTTTGTCTTCTTCTTCTTCTTTCTCTTCTTCTTCTTCTTTTTCTTCTTCTCTGTCTTCTTCGACTTTTTCTTTGTCATCTTCTTCTTATTATTATTATTCTTCTTCTTCTTTTTATTCTTCTTCTTCTTCTTCTTCTTCATTTGCTTCTTCTTATTATCCTTCTTCCCCTTCTTTTTCTTCTTTTTCCTCTTCTTCTTTGTCATCTTCTTCTTCTTTGTTTACTTCTTCTTCTTCTTGTTCTTCTTCTACTTCTTCTACTACAACTACTTCTTCTTCCTCTTCTTCTTATTCTTCTTCTTTTTTTTTCTT
>JAIUJO010000562.1:42500-45000 GCA_023846275.1 Vanilla planifolia
GGAAGATGAAGGAGAAGAAGGAGGAGTGGAAGGAGAGAAAGTAAATTAAAGAGGAGGAAAAGTAGAAGAGGAGAAAGAAGAAGAAGAAGATGAAGAAGAAGAAGAAGAAGAAGAAGTGGAACAAGAAGAAGAACTAGAAGAAGAAGATGAAGAAGTTAAAGGACAAAATGAAGATGAAGATGAAGAACAAAAAGAAGAAGAAGAAGAAGAAGAAGGAAAAGATGAGGAGGAAGAAGAAGAAGTAGAAGAAGAAGAAGAAGAGAAGTGGAAGAAGAAGAAGAAGAAGAGAAGTGGAAGAAGAAGAAGAAGAAGAGAAAGAAGAAGAAGAAGAAGAAGAAGAAGGAGAAGAAGAATAAGGAAGAAGACAAAGAAGATGAGGAAGAAGAAGAAGAAGAAGATGAAGAAGAAGAAAAGGAAGATGAAGAAGAAGAAGCGGACCAGGAAGAAGAAGAAGAAGAAGAAAAGGTAGAAGAAGAAGAAGAAGAAGAAGAAAAGGAAGAAGAAGAAGAAGAAGAAGAAGAAGAAGTAAAAGAGGAAGAATAAGAAGAAGCAAAAATAGTAGAAGTAGTAGAAGAAGAAGAAGAAGAAAAAGAAGAATAAGAAGATGGAGGTGAAGAAGAAGATGATGAAGAAGAAGAAGTTGAGGAAGGAGACAAAGAAGAGGAAGAAGAAGAAGAAGAAGAGGAAAAAGAATAGGAAGTAGAAGAAGATGATGATGAAGAAGAAGAGTAAGAAGAAGAAGATGAAGAAAAAGAAGAAGAAGAAAAGGAAACAAAAGTAGAAGAAAAAGAGGAAAACCAAGGGGATGGAGAAGAAGAAGAAGAAGAAGAAGGAGGAGGAGGAGGAGGAGGAGGAGGAGAAGTAGAAGAAGAGGATGAAGAAGATGAGGAAGAAGTGGAAGAAGAAGAAGTAGAGGAAGAAGAAGGACAAGAGTAGAAGAAGAAGAAGAAGATTATGAAGTGGTAAAAGAATATCAATAATAACAACAAGAGGAAGGGGAAAAGAAAAAAGAAGGAGAAGAAGAAGAAAAAGAAGTAGAAGAAAACCAAGAAGAACAAGAAAAAGAAGAAGAAGAATTGACGATGAAGAAGAAGAAGAAGAAAAAGAAGAAGAAGAAAAAGAAGAAGATGTAGAAGTAGAACAAGAGGAAGAAGAAGGAGAAGAAGGAGGAGAAGAAGGAGACAAAGTAGATGTAAGAGAAGGAGGAGGAGGAGAAGAAGAAGAGGAAGAAGAAGAAGAAATAGAAGAAGAATAAGAAGATGTAGGAGAAGAAGAAGAGGAAGAAAAAGAAGAAGAAGAAGAAGAAAATGAAGAAGTAGAAGAAGAAGATGAAGGGTAAGAAGAAGAAGAAGAAGAAGAAGAAGAAGAGGAAGAAGGAGAAGAAGAGGAAGAAGAAGTAGAAGATTAGGAAGAAGAAGATGATGAAGAAGAAGAGACTTGGAAGAAGAAGAAGAAGAAAAAGAAGAAGAAGGAGTAGGAAGAACAAAAATAAAAAGAGGAATAAGAAGAAGAAGAAGAAGATCATCATGAAGATGAAGAAGAAGAAGTGGACACCAAAGAAGAAGAAGAAGAAGAAAAAGTAAAAGAGGAAGAAGAAGGTGAAGACAAAGAAGAAGAAGAGAAGAAGAAGAAGAAGAAGAAGTAGTAGAAGAAGTATGAGAACAAGAAGAAGAAGTATAAGAATAAGAAAAAGAAGAAGTAGTAGTAGAACAAGAAGAAGAAGAAGAAGACGAAGAAGTAGAAGAAGAACAAGAAGAAGAAAAATAAGAATAAGAAGAAGAAGTAGAAGAAGACGAAGAAGAAGAAGAAGAAGAAGAAGCAGAAGTAGAAGGAGAAGAAGAAGAAGGATAAGAAGGAGAAGAAGGAGAAGAAGGAGAGCAAGAAGGAGAAGTAGAAGAAGAAGAAGAAGAAGAACAGGAGGAGGAGGAAGAAAATGAAGAAGAAGATGATGACGAAGAAGAAGTAGAAGGAGAAGCAGAAGAAGTAGAAGAAGTAGAAGGAGGAGGAGGAGAAGAAGAAGAAGAAGAAAATGAAGTAGGAAAATAAGAAGAGGAAGAAGGAGGGGAAGAAAAAGAAGAAGAAGAAGAACAAGAAGTAGGAGAAGAAGAAGAAGAAGAAGAGGAAGAAGAAGAAGAACAAGAAGAAGAAAAACTAGAAGAAGAATAGGAAGAAGAAGAAGAAGAAGTAGAAGAAGTGAAGAGAAAAAAAGAAGAAAGAGAGGGGGAGGAGGAAGAAGAAGAAGAAGAAGACGAAGAAGATGAAGTAGAACAAGTATATGAAAAATTTAAAGAGGAAGAAAAAGAAGAGGAAAAAGTAGAGGAAAATGTAGAAGAAGAAGATGAAGAAGAAGAAGAAGAAGGGGGATTAAGAGGAGGACAAGAAGAAAAAGAAGAAGAAGAATAAGAAGATTTAGAAGAAGAAGATTAAGAAGTAGAAGAAAATAAAGGAGAAGAAGAAGAAGTGGAAGGAGCAGAAGAAAAAGAAGACAAAGTAGAAGAAG
>JAIUJO010000562.1:50000-67500 GCA_023846275.1 Vanilla planifolia
AAGAAGAAGAAGAAGAAGAACTTGGAGAAGAAAAAGTAGAAGAGGAACAAAAGAAGAAGAAGAAGAGGAATTAGAAAAGAAGAAGAAGAAGAAGGACAAAAACATAACGAATAAGTAGTAGTATTAGTAGTAGAAGAAGAACAACAACAATGAAGAGAAGAAAAAAATGGAGGAGTAGAAGAACAAGATGTACGGGAAGAGGAAACAGAAGAAGGAGGTTAAGTTGAAGAAGAAAATAAAGAAGAAGAAAAATAAGAAGTAGAAGAAGAAGAAGACGAAGAGGTAGATGGAGAAGAAGAAGAAAACAAAAAGAATAAGAAGAAGATGAGGAAGAAGAAGAAGAAAAATAAAAATTTGAAGAAGAACAAAAAGAAGAAGAAGAAGAGGAAGAAGAAGAAGAAGAAGAGAAGAAGAAGAAGAAGAAGAAGAAGAAGAAGAGGAAGAACAAGAAGAAGAACAAGAAGAAGAAGAATAAGAAGAAGAAGAGGAATTAGAATAAGAAGAAGAAGAGGAAGAAGAAAGAGTAGAAGAAGATGATGATGATGTTGGTTATCAAGAAGAAGAAGAAGATGATGAAGAGGAAGATGGAGGAGAAGAAGAAGAACAAAAAAGAAGAAGAAAAAGATGGGAAGAAGGACGAGAAGAAGAAGAAGAATAAGAAAAAGAAGAAGAAGAAGAAGAAGCAGAAGAAATTAAAGAAAAAGAAGAAGAAGAAGAAGAGGAGGAGGAAGAAGTAGTAGTAGAAGAAGAAGAAGAACAATAATTAAAGTGAGGCAAAGAAGAAGATGATGAAGAAAAAAAGAACACAAAGAATAATAATAATAATAATAATAAGGAGAAGCAAAAGAAAAAGAAGAAGAAGGCCAAGAAGAAGAAGAAGAAGAAGAAGAAGGAGAAGTTGAAGAAGAAGAAGAAGAAGAGAAAGTAGTAAAAGAACAAGAAGAAGAATAAGAAGAAGTAGAAGAAGTAGAAGTAGAAGAAGAAAAAGAAGAACAAGAAGATGCTGCTGATGATGATGATGATGATGCAGAAGAAGAAGAAGAAGAAGAAAAAGGAGATGATGATGAAGATGTCGAAAAAAAGAAGAGAAGAAGAATAAGATGAACAAGAACAAGAAAAAGAGGGAGAAGAAATAGGAGGAGAAGAAGCAAAAGAAGAGGAAGGACAAGAAGAAGAAGTTGGAGAAGATGTAGTAGAAGAAGAAGGAGAAGAAGAAAAGTAGAAGAAGAAGAAGTAGAAGGAGAAGAAGAAGAAGAAGATGAAGTAGAAGGAGAGGAAAAATTAGAAGAAGAACAAGAAGAAGAAGAAGAAGAGGAATAAGAAAAAGAAGAAGAAAAAGAAGAATAAAATGAAGAGGAATAAGAAGAAGAAGAAGAGAAGAAGAAGAAGAAGAAGAGGGGGAAGTTATAGAAGAAGAAGGAGAAGAAGAAGAAGAAGAAGAAGAAGAAGAAGAAGAAGATGAAGAAGGAGGAGAAGAAGAAGAAGAAGAGGAAAAAGAAGTACAAGAAAAAGAAGTAGAAGAACAAGAGGACGAAGAAGAAGAAGAAAAGCAAGAATAAGAAGAAGAGGAAGAAGAAGAAGAAGTAGAACAAGAAGATGGAGAAGAAGAAGAAGAAGAAGAAGAGGAAGAAGTAGTACAAGAAGAAGATGAAGAAGTAGAAAAAGAATATGAAGAAGAAAAAATTAGAAGAGGAAGAGGATGAAGAAGAAAAAAAGAAGAATAAGAATAATAAGTAGAAGATGGTGAAGCAGGGGGAGAAGTAGAAGAACAAGAGACAGGAGAAGAAGAAAAGGAGAGGAAGAAGAAGAAGAACAAGAAGAAGAAGAAGAAGAAGTAGAAGATTAACAAGCATAAGGAGAACAACAAGAAGTAGTAGTAGAAGAAGAAGAAGAAGAAGAAGAACCAGAAGAAGAATAAGAAGAAGAGGACAAAGGGGAAGTAGAAGGAGAGGGGGAGGAGGAAGAAGAAGAACAAGAGGATGAAGAAGAAGAACAAGAGGAAGAAGAAGAAGAAGAAAATGAAGTAGATGAAGAATTTGAAAAATAAGAAGAAGCATAAAAAGAAGAAGAGGAATAAGTAAGAGAAGTAGGAAAAGAAGAAGAAGAAGATGATGATGAAGAAGAAGAAGAAGAAGAAGAGGAAGAGGAAGAAAAAGAAGAAGAAGAAGAAGAAGGAAACAAATTAAAAGTAGTAGAAGAAGAAGAAGGAGCAGAAGAAGAAGAAGAAGAACTAGAAGAACTAGAAGAAGAAGAACTGGAAGAAGAGGAGGAGGAAGAAGAAGAAGAAGAATAGCAAGAATAAAAAGAAGAAGAAGAAGAAGACGAGTAGATGAGGGAAGGAGTAAGATGAAGAAGAAGAAGACGAAGTGGAAAAAAAAGAAGAAAAATGAGAAGAATAAGAAGATGAAGAAGAAGAAGAGGAAGTGGAAGAATAAGAGGTAGTAGAAGAAGAAGTAGATGGAGAAGAAGTAAATGAAGGAGAAAAAGAAGATGAAGAAGAAAGAGAAGTAGAGGAAGAGGAAGGAGAAGAAGAAGAAAAAGAAGGAACATAAGAAGACGTAGAAGGAGAAGAAGAAGAAAAAAAGAAAGAAGGAGAAGAATGAGGAGAAGAAGCGGTAGACAGAGAAGAAGATGAAAAGAAAAGAAGAAAGAGAAGATAAAGAAGGGAAGAAGATGAAGAATTAGATGAAGGAGAAGTAGAAAAATAAGAAGAAGAAGAAAGTGAAGAGGAAGAAGGAGAAAAGAAGAAGAAGTAGAAGTAGAGAAGAAGGAGAAAAAGATGAAGAAGATAGAGAAGAAGTAAAAGAAAAGGTAACAGAAGAAGAAGAAAAGAAGAAAAGGTAGAAGGAGAAGAAGAAGAAGAAGAGGTAGAAGGGGAAGAAGACGAAGAAGAAGGAGAAGAAGAAAAAGAAGAAGGCGAAGAAGAAGAAGAAGAAGAAGAAGGCAAAGAAGAAGGAGAAGAAGAAGAAGAAGAAGAAGACAAAGACGAAGAAGAAGAGGAAGAAGAAGAAGAAGAAGACGAAGAAGAAGAAGAAGAAGAAGTAGAATAAGTAGAAGAAGAAGAAGAAGAAGAAGAACGAGCGGAAGGAGAAGAAAAATAAATTAAAGAAGAAGAAGAAGATGAACAATTAGTAATACTAGTATAAGAAGAAGTAGTAGAAAGAAGAAGAAGAAGAAGATGAGGAGAAGGTGGAGGAGGAAGAAGAAGAAGAAGAAGAAGAAGGACAAGAAGAAGAAGAAGAAGAACAGGAAGAAGAAGGAGACATAAAAGAAAAATTAGAAGAAAAAGAAGAGGAGGAGGAAGAAGAAGAAAAGGTAAAAGAAGAAAAAGGAGAAGAAGAAGAAGAAAAAGAGGAGGAAGAAGAAGAACAAGAAGGAGAGATGACGAAGAAGAAGAAGAAGAGTAAGAGAGGAAGAGGAAGAAGAAGAGGAAGAAGAACTATAACATGATGATGATTATGAAGAAGAAGAAAAAAGAAAGGAGAAGAAGAAGATGGTGATGAAAAAGGAGATGATGGAGAAGGGGAAGAAGAAGAAGAAGGACAAGATGATAAAGAAGAAGATGAAGAAGAAGAAGAAGGAGGTGGAGAAGAAGAGGAAGAAGGAGAGGAAGAAGAAGATGAGAATGAGGAAGAAGACAAAAAGAAAGAAGAATAAGAAGATGAAGAAGAAGAGGGAGAAGAAGATGAAGAAGTAGAAGGAGAAGAAGGGGAAGAAGAAGTGTAATAAGAAGAAGAAGAAGAAGAAAAATATGGAGAAGAAGAAGAAGAAAAAGTAGAAGAGAAAGAAAATGAAGGAGGAGAAGAAGAGAACAAGAAGAAGGTGACAGAGCGGGAGAAGAAGAAGATAAAGAAGAAATAGAAGAAGAAGAAAAGGAGAAGGAGGAGGAGGAGTAGAAGAACTACGTGAAGAAGAAGGAGAAGATGAAGAAGCAGAATAAGAAGATGAAGAAGAATAAAAAGAAGAGGAAGGAGGAGGACAAGCTATAGAGGATGAAGAGGAAGAAGAAGTGGATGAGGAAGATGAAGAAGAAGAAGAAGTCAAAGAAGAAGAAGAACAAGAAGTTGTAGAAGAACAAGAAGAAGAAGAAGAAGAAAAAGAAACAAAAAAAGTACAAGAAGAAGAAATAGAAGAAGAAGTGCAAGAAGAAGAAGAAGAGGAAGAAAGAGAAGAAGAAGAAGAAAAAAGAAGCAGAAGAAGAAGTATTTTAAGATGGTGATGATAAGGAAGAAGAAAGAAGAAAGAGAAGGAGAAAAAGAAGTAGAAGAAGAAAAAGCAAAAGAAGAAGAAGAAGAAGAAGTAGAAGTAGAAGAAAAAGGAGAAGAAGAAGAAGAGGAGAAAGAAGAAGAAGAAGAAGAAGAAGAAGAAGACGAAGAAGAAGAGCACGAAGAAGAAGAAAAGTACTAGAAGAGGAAAGATAAGAAAAAGGAGAGGAAGAAGAAGAAGAAGATGAAGAAGATGAAGAAGATGAAGAAGAAGAAGATATACAACAAGAGGAAGAAGAACAAGAAGAAGAAGTATTCGAAGAAGAAAAAGTAGATGAAGAAGTGGAAGTAGAGGTAGACAAAGAGGCAGAAGAAGATGAAGTAGAAGAAGAAGAAGTAGAGGAAGAAGAAGAAGAAGGGGAAGAAGAAGTAGAAGAAGAAATAAAAAGTGGAAGAGGAGGAAGAAGAGCAGAAGGAAGAAGTTGAAGGAGAACAAAAAGAAGAAGAAGTAGAAGAAGAAAAAGAAGAAGAATAAGAAGTGGAAGAAGAAGAAGAAGATGAAGAAGAAGATGAAGAAGAAGAAGAAGGAGGAGGAGAAGAAGAAGAAGAAGAATAAGAAGATGAAAGTGAAGAAGTGGAATGAGGAGAAGGAGAAAGAGAACAAGAAGGTGATGAAGAAGAAGAAGAAGAAGAAAAAGGAGTGGAAGAAGAAGAAGAAGAAGAAGAAAAAAGAAAGAAGCTAATGAAGAGGAGGAATAAGAAGAAATAGAGGAAGAAGTAGAAGAAGAAAAAGAAGAAGAAAATTAAGAAGAAGAAGAAATGAAGAAGAAGAATTAGGAGGAGAACAAGAAGTTTAAGCAGCAGAAGAAGAAGAGTAGAAGTAGAACCAAAAAAAGAGAAGAGGAAGAAGAAAAAGAAGAAAGAGAAGAACAAAAAGAAGAAAGAGAAGAAGAAGAAGAAGAAGAAGAAGATGATGAAGAGGAAGAAGAAGAAGAAGCGATAGACGAAGAAGAAGAGGAAGATGAAGAAGAAAAAGAAGAAGAAGAAACAAAAGAAGAAGAAGAATAAAAAGCAAAAGAAGAAGAAGAAGAAGAAGAAGAAGATGAGGAAGAAGAAGAAGAAGAAGAAGAACAGGAAGAAGAAAATTAAGAAGGAAATGAAGAAGAACAAGGAGGAGAAGAAGCGTATTAGTAGAAGAAGAAGCAATAGAAGTAGAAGTAAAAGAAGAAAAACACAAAGAAGAGGAAGAAAAAGAAGGAGAAGAATGAAAAATAAGATGGAGATGAAGAAGAAGAGGTAGAAGAAAATGAAAAAGAAGAAGAATAAGAAGAAGTGGAGGAAGAAAAAGAAGAAAAGGAAGGAGAAGTAGAAAGAAGAAGAAGAATAAGAAGATGAAGAAGAATAAAAAGAAGAGGAAGGAGGAGAAGAAGTAAAGGATGAAGAAGAAGAAGAAGTGGATGGGGAAGATGACGAAGAAGATGTTGTCAAAGAAGAAGAAGAAGAAGACGAAGAAGAAGAAGAAGAAGTTGAAGAAGAACAAGAAGAAGAAGAAAAAAATAGAAAAACAAGAAGAAGAAAAAAAGAAGAAGTAGAAGAAGAAGTGGAAGAGGAAGAAGAAGAAAAAAGAGAAGAAGAAGAAGAAGAAGAAAAAAAGAAGCAGAAGAAGAAGAAGAAAAAGTATTATAAGATGGTGATGATGTGGAAGAAGAAGAAGAAAAAGAAGGAGAAGAAGAACGAGAAGAAAGAGAGGGAAAAGAAGAAGTAGAAGAAGAACAAGTAGGAGAAGAAGAAGAAGAAGAAGAAAAAGGAGAGGAAGAAGAAGAGGAGAAAGAAGAAGAAGAAGAAGAAGAAGAAGAAGAAGAAGACGAAGAAGAGCCCGAAGAGAAAGAAAGGTACTAGAAGAGGAAAGAGAAGAAGAAGGAGAGGAAGAAGAAGACGAAGATGAAGAAGAAGATGAACAAGAGGAGAAAGAAGAAGAAGAAGAAGAAGTACTAGAAGAAGAAAAAGTAGATGAAGAAGTGGAAGAAAAAGTAGAAGAAGAAGAAGAAGAAGAAAAAAAAAAAAGAAGTAGAAGAATTTCTAGAAGAAGAGGAAGACGAAGAAGAAGGAGAAGAAGAAGATGAAGATGAAGAAGAGGAAGAAGTAGGAGGTGAAGAAGAAGAAGAAGAAGAAGAAAAATAAGAAAAAGAAGAGGAAAAAGAAGAAGATGAAGAAGAAGAAGAAGAAGAAAATGAAGAAGAGGGAGAAGTAGAAGATGAAGAAGAAGAAGACTAGGAAGTAGAAGAAAAATAAGAGGAAAAGGGAAATGTAGAAGAGGAAGAAGAAGAAGAGAAAGACACAAAATTAGAAGAAGAAGAATAATAAGAAGGAGAAGTATAGCATAGAGGATCAGAAGAATAAGAAGTAGAAGGAGAAGAAGAAGAAGAAGAAGGAGGAGAAGAAGAAGAAGAAGAAGAAGAAGAAGATGAAGAAGAAGAAGAAGAAGAAGAAGAAGAAGACGAAGAAGAAGAAGAAGAAGAAGAAGAAGAAGGAGAAGGAGAAGAAGAAGGAGAATAAAAAGTAGAAAAAGAAGAAGAAGAAGAAGAATAAGTAAAAGATGAAGAAGATGAGAAGATGAAGAAGAAGAAGAAGTAGAGGCAGATGAAGAGAAAGAAGATGAACAAAAAGAAGAAGATGTAGTAGTTGAAGATGAATAACAAGAAGAAGAAGAAGAAGAAGAAGAAGACTAAGACGAAGAAGAAGAAGGAGAAGAAGAACAAGAAGAAGAAGAGAAGAAGACAAAAGAAGAAGAATATGACAAAGAAGAGTAAGAAAAAGAAGACGAAGAAGCAGAAGATGAAGAAGATAAAGATAAAGAAGAAGAAGAAGAAGAGGAAGACGACAAAGACTAAGAATAAGAATAGGAAAAATAATTAGAAGAAGAAAT
Source organism: Vanilla planifolia (assembly GCA_023846275.1). NCBI lineage: Eukaryota > Viridiplantae > Streptophyta > Magnoliopsida > Asparagales > Orchidaceae > Vanilla > Vanilla planifolia. The sequence goes on from JAIUJO010000562.1 coordinate 57,132, forward strand.
CGAAGAAGAAGAAAAAGAAGAAGAAGCAGATGGAGAAGTAGAAGAAGAAGATGAAGAAGAAGAAGACGAAGGAGAAGGAGAAGATGAAGAAGAAGGAGAAGAAGAAGAAGAAGAAGAAGAAGAAGATGTACAAGAAGAAGAAGAAGAAAAAGGAGAGGAAGACAAAGAAGAAGAAGAAGAAAAAGTTGAAGACAAAGAAGAAGATGAAGAAGAAGAAGAAGAAGAGGAAGAAGGAGAAGAATTAGAAGAAGATGAAGAAGAAGCAGAAGAAGAAGTAGAAGAAGAAGAAGGAGAAGGAGAAAAAGAATAGAAGAAGAAGATGAAGACGAAGAAGAAGAAGAACACGAAGAAGTTGAAAAAGAATAAAAAGAAGAAGAAGACGTACAAGAAGAAGATAAAGAAGAACAAGAAGAAGATAACAAAGAAGAAGATGTAAAAGAGGAAGAATTAGAAGTCAAAGAAGAGGAAAACAAGGAAGTGGAAAAAGAAGAAGGCAATGAAAAAGAAGAAGAATAAGAAGATCATGATGAAAAAGAAGAGGAAGAAGAAGAAGAAGAAGGAGAAGAAGGAGAATAAGAAGAAAAAGAATAATAGTAATAAGTAAAAGATGAAGAAGAAGAAGAAGAAGAGGAACAAGCAGAAGGAGATAAAGAAAAAGAAGATGAAGAAGAAGTAGTAGTTGACGATGAAGAATAACAAGAAGAAGAAGACGAATAAGAAGAAGAAGAAGAAGTAGAAGAAGACTAAAATGAAGATGAAGAAGGAGAAGAAGAAGAAGAAGAAGAAGAAGAAGAAGAAGAAGAAGAGAAGAAGACAAAAGAAGAAGAAGATGACAAAGAAGAGGAAGAAAAAGGAGACAAAGAAGCAGAAGACAAAGAAGATAAAGATAAAGAAAAAGAAGAAGAGGAAGATGAAAAAGATGAAGAAAAAGAAGGAGAAAAATAATAATAAGAAGAAAGAAATCGAAGAAGAAGAAGCAGAATAAGATGGAGAAGTAGAAGAAGACGATGAAGAAGAAGAAGAAGGAGAAGGAGAAGATGAAGAAGAAATAGAAGGAGAAGAAGAAGAATAAGAAGAAGAAGAAGAAGAAGGAGAGGAAGACAAAGAAGAAGAAGATGAAGAAGATGAAGACAAAGAAGAAGAAGAAGAAGAAGAGGAAGAAGGAGAAGAATTAGAAGAAGAAGTAGAAGTAGAAGAGGAAGAAGAAGTAGAAGAAGAAGATTAGGAGAAGAAGAAGAAGAAGACGAAGTCGAAGAAGAAGAAGAAGAAGAAGAAGAAGAAGAAGAAGAAGAAGATAAAGAAGAGGAGGAGGATGTAGAAGAAGAAGAAGAAGAAGATATTGAAGAAGTAAAAGTGAAAGAAGTAGGGGACGAAGAAGATTAAAACAAAGCAGTGGAAAAAGAAGAAAAAGACGAAGAAGAAGAGGAAGAATAAGAGGATCAAGACGAAGAAGAAAAGGAAGTGGAAGAAGAAGAAGAAGAAGAAGAAGGAGAATATGAAGAAGAAGAAGAAGAAGATGAAGATGAAGAAGAAGAAAAAGATGAGGAGAAGAAGAAGAAGAAGTAGAAGGAGATGAAGGAAAACAAGGTGAAGAAGAATAAGAAGAAGAATAGGAACAAAAAGCAGAAGACAAAGAAGAAGAAGAAGAAGACGAAGAGGAGTTAGAAGATGATAAAATAATAGTAGAAGAATAAGAAGATGAAGAAGAAGAAGCAGAAGACAAAGAAGGACAAGAACAAGAAGAAGAACAACAAGATGAGGAAGAAGAACAAGAAGAAGAAGAAGAAGGTGAAGAAGTAGACGATGAAGAAGAAAATGAAGTAGAAGAAGGAGAAGTAGAAGAAGAAGATGAAGAAGAAGAAGAAGAAGGAGAAGGAGAAGATGATGAAGAAGGAGAAGGAGAAGAAGGACAAGAAGAAGAAGAAGATGATGATGAAGAAAAAGGAGAGGAAGGAGAAGAAGGAGAAGCAGGAGAAGAAGAGGAAGAAGTAGAAGAAGAAAAAGACGAAGAAGTGGAAGACGACGAAGAAGAAGAAGAAGTAGACGAAGACAAAGAAGAAGAAGAAGAAGAAGATGATGAAGAAGAAGTGGAAGAAGAAGAGGTATTATATGAAGTAGGGGAAGAAGTAGAGGAAGAAGAAGAAGAAGAAGAGGAATAAGAAGATTAGAAGAAGAAGATGATGATGATGAAGATGAAGAAGAAGAAGAAGATGAAGAAGAAGACGATGAAGAAGAAGAAGAAGAAGAAGAAGAAGAAGATAAGGAAGAGTAGGAAGAAGAAGAAGAAGAAGAAGAAGAAAAAAAAAAGAATAAGAAAAGAAAAGAAGTGGAGAAGGAACAAGAAGAAGAAGAAGAAGAAGAGGAAGAAGAAGGACAAGTAGATGATCAAGAAGAAGAAGAAGAAAAAGAAGAAGAGAAGAAGAAGAAGAAGTAGACGAAAAAGAAGAAGTCGAAGAAGAAGAAAACAAAGATTAAGAAGAAGAAGAAGAAGAAGAGGAAGAAGAAGAAGAAGAAGAAGAAGAACAACGAAAAGACGAACAAGAAGAAGAAGACGATGAAGGAAGAGAATAAGAAAAATTAGGAGAACAATAAGAAAAAGTCGAAAAAGAAGAAAAAGAAGAAGAAGAAGAAGATGATGATGATGATGATGATGATGAAGAGGAAGATGAAGAAGAGTAAGAAAACAAAAAAGTAAAAGTTGAAGAAGAAGAAGAAGAAGAAGAAGGAAAGGAAGAAGAATAAGAAGAAGAAGATGAAGAAGAAGACAAGGTAATAGAGGAAGAAGAAGAAGAAGGCGAAGAAGAAGAAAAATTAAGAAGAAGATGAGGTAGAAGTAGAAAGAGAAGAAGAAAAAGATGGAGAAGAAAGAGAAGAATAAGAAGAAGAAGGAGAAGAAGTAGAAAAAGAAGAAGAGGAAGATGAAGAAGAAGAAGTGGAAGAAGAAGAATTAGAAAGGCAAGAAGAAGAAAAAAAAAAGGAAGAAGAAGAAGAACAACAACAAAAAGACCAAGAAGTAGTAGTAGTAAAAGAAGAAGAAGAAGAAGAAGAAGAAAAGGAAGAAGAAGAAAAAGTAGAAGAATAAAAGGAGTACGAGTAAAAGAAGTAGAAGAAGAAATATAAGATGAAGAAAAAGAAGAGGAGGAGGAAAAAGAAGAAGAAGAAGATGAAGAAGTAGAAGAAGAAGATGATGATGATGAAGAAGAGTTAGAAGATGATATAGTAAAAGTAAAAGAAGAAGAAGAGGAAGAAGAAGAAGAAGATAAAGAAGAAGAAGAAGATGATGATGAAGAAGAAGATGAGGAAGAAGAAGAAGAAGAAGAAGAAGAATAAGAAGAGGAAGAAGAAGATGATGATGAATACTAAGAACAAGAAGAAGAAGAAGAAGTGAAAGAAGAAGAAGGTGAAGAAGAAGAAGAAGAAGAAAAAGAAGAAGACAAGAAAGAAGAAGAAGAAGATAATGAAGAAGTAGAAGTAAAAGAGGAAGAAGTAGAAGTCGAAGAAGAAGAAAACGAAGAAGTTAAAAAAGAAGAAGACGACGAAGAAGAAGAAGAATAAGAAGATCAAGACAATGAAGAAGAGGAAGAAGAAGAAGAAGAAGAAGAAGAAGGAGAATAAGAATAAGAAGAAGAATAAGAATAAAAAGAAGAATAAATAAAAGAATAAGAAGATGAGAAGAAGAAGAAGAACAACAAGAAGATGTAGAAGGAGATGAAGAAAAAGAAGAAGAAGAAGAAGATGATGAAGAAGAAGAAGAAGCAGACAAATATGAAGAAGAAGAAGGGGAAGAAGAAGAAGAAGAAGAAGTGGAAGAAAAAAAGAAAAAGAAGAGGAGAAGAAGACAAAAGAAGAAGAAGATGACAAAGAAAAGGAAAAAAAGAAGATGATGAAGAAGAAGATGAAGAAGATAAAGATAAAGAAAAAGAAGAAAAAGATGAAGAAGTAGAAGAACAATGAAAATAATAAGAAGAAGAAATTGACGAAGAAGAAGATGAAGAAGATGAAGAAGTACAAGAAGAAGAAGAAGAAGAGGAAGAAGAAGAACAAAAAGAACAAGTACAACGATAATGACAACACGAACAAGAAGAAGAAGAAGAAGTAGAAGAAGGAGAAGAATAAGAAAAAGTAGAAGAACAAAAAGAAGAAGTCGAAAAAGAAGAAGAAGAAGAAGAAGAAAAATAAGAAGAAGAATAAAAAGAGGAAGAAGAAGAAGAAGAAGATGATGATGATTATGATTAAGAGGAAGTGGAAGAAGAGTAAGAAGAAGAAAAGTAAAAATAGTAGAAGAAGAAGAAGAAGAAGATGAAGAAGAAGATGAGGTAGTAGAAGAAGAAGAAGATGACGACAAAGAAAAAGAAAATGAAAAAGAAGATGAGGTAGAAGTAGAAAGAGAAGAAGAAGAAGAAGGAGAAGAAGGAGAAGAATAAGAAGAAGGAGAAGAAGAAGAAAAGAAGAAGAAGAAGATGAAGAAGAAGAAGAGGAAGAAGAAGAATTAGAAGAGGAAGAAGTGGAAAAAAGGAAGAAGAACAATAAGAACAACAAAAAGACGAAGAAGTTAGTAGTAGTAGAAGAAGAAGAAGAAGAAGAAGAAAAGGAAGAAGAAAAAGTTGAATAAAAAGGAGTAGGAGTAGAAGAAGAATTAGAAGAAGAAATATATGATGAAGAAAAGAAGAGTAGAAGAAAAAGAAGAAGTAGAAGAAGAAGAAGATGAATAAGATGAAGATGAAGAAGATGAAGAAGAGTTAGAAGATGATAAAGTAAAAGTAGAGGAAGAGGAAGAGGAGAAGAAGAAGAAGAAGAAGAAGAACAAGATGAAGAAAAAGAAGACGGGGAAGAAGAAGTAGAAGAAGAAGGCGAAGAAGAAGAAGACAAAGAAGAAGATGAAGTAGAACAAGAAGAAGAAGTTAATAGATAAAAAGAAGAAGAATAATAATAAGAAGAGGAAGAAGAAGATGATGATGATGAATACTTAGAATAAGAAGAAGAAGAAGAAAAAGAAAAAGAAGATGATGAACAAGAAGAAGACTAAGAAGAAGAAGAAGAAGATAATGAAGAAGAAGTAAAAGAGGAAGAAGTTTTAGTCGAAGAATAAGAAAACGAAGAAGTGAAAAAAGAAGAAGATGACGGAGAAGAAGAAGAATAAGAAGATCAAGACGAAGATGAAGGGGAAGAAGAAGAAGAAGAAGAAGGAGAATAAGAAGATGAAGAAGAAGAAGAAGAATAAGGAAAAGAAGAAGAAGATGAAAAGAAGAAGAAGAAGAAGAACAAGAAGAATAAGAAGTAGAAGGAGATGAATAAAATGAAGATGAAGAAGAAGAAGAAGAAGTAGTTGATGATGAAGAATAATAATAATAATAAGAAGATGAAGAAGAAGAAGTAGAAGAAGTAGACTAAAATGAAGAAGAAGAAGGAGAAGAAGAAGAAGTGGAAGAAGAAGAAGTGCAAGAAGAAGAAGGGAAGAAGAAGAGAAGAAGATAGAAGAAGAAGAACATGACAAAGAAGAGGAAGAAAAAGATGACGAAGAAGGAGATGAAGAAGATAAAGATAAAGAAGAAGAAGAGTAAGCTGAAAAAGGCGAAGAAGAATAAGAAGTAAAACAATAAAAAGAAGAAATCGAAGAAAAAGAAGAAGAAGATGGAGAAGTAGAAGATGAAGATGAGGAAGTAGAAGAAGAAGGAGAATAAGAAGATGAAAAAGGAGAAGAAGAAGAAAAAGAAGTAGAAGAAGAAGGAGATGACGAGGAATAAGTGGAAGAAGAAGAAGAAGAAGAAGAAGAAGATGATGATGATCAAGACGAAGAAGAAGAAGACGAAGAAGAAGAAGACGAAGAAGAAGAAGAAGAAGATGAAGAAGATAAAGAAGTGGAGGAGGAAGAACAAGAAGAAGTTATTGAAGAAGATGAAGTAAGAAAGGAAGACGTAGGTGACGAAGAAGAAGAAAATGAAGTAGTGGAAAAAGAAGAAGACGACGAAGAAGAAGAAGAAGAATAAGAAGATCAAGACGAAGAAGAGGAAGAAGAAGAAGAAGGAGAATATAAGGAAGAAGAAGAAGATGCGGAGAAGAAGAAGAAGAGCAAATAGAACAAGAAGAAGAAGACGAAGTAGAAGGAGGTGAAGAAAAAGAAGATGAAGAAGAAGAAGAAGAATTATAAGAAAAGGAAGAGGAAAAAGCAGAAGTAGAAGATGATGAAGAAGAAGAAGATGATGACGATGAAGAAGAAGAAGAAGTCCAAGAAGAGTTAGAATATGATAAAGTAAAAGAAGAAGAAGAGGAAGACGAAGAAGAAGCAAAAGACAAAGAAGAACAAGAAGAAGATAATAAAGAAGAAAACGAGGAGGAAGAAGAAGAAGAAGAAGAAGTAGAAGGCGAAGAAGAAGATGAAGTAGAAGAAAAAAGAGCAGTAGAAGATGAAGATGAAGAAGAAGAAGAAAGAGGAGGAGAAGAATAAGAAGAAGGATAAGAAAAAGAAGAAGATGAAGATGAAGAATAAGAAGAAGTAGACTAAAATGAAGAAGAAGAAGGAGAAGAAGAAGAAGAAGTGGAAGAAGAAGAAGAAAAAGATGAAGAAGATGGCAACGAAGAGGAAGAAAAAGAAGAAGAAGAAGAAGATGACGAAGATAAACATAAAGAAAAGGAAGAAGAAGAGGAAGATGAAAAATGCGAAGAAGAAGAAGAAGAAAAATAGTAAGAAGAAGAAATCGAAGAAGAAGAAGAAAAAGAAGAAAAAGATGGAGAAGTAGAAGAACAAGATCAAGAAGAAAAAGAAAAATGAGAACGAGATGAAGAAGAAGAAGAAGAAGAAGAAGAAGAAGATGAAGAAAAAGAAGAGGAAGGCGAAGAAGAAGAAGAAGAAGAAGAAGAAAAAGAAGGAGAAGAATTAGAAGAAGACGAAGAAGAAGTTGAAGAAGAAGAAGTAGTAGAAGAAGAAGACGAAGAAGCTAAAGAACAAGATTAGAAGAAAAAGAAGAAGATGATGAAGACGAAGAAGAAGAAGAAGAAGAAGAAGAAGAAGATAAAGAAGAGGAGGAGGAGGAAGAAGAAGAAGAAGATATTGAAGAAGAACAAGTAAAAGAGGAAGAAGTAGGTGACGAAGAAGAAGAAAACGAAGCAGTGGAAGAAGAAGAAGACGATGAAGAAGTAGAAGAAGAAGAAGAAGAAGAAGAAGAAGAAGAAGAGGAAGAGGAAGAGGAAGAAAAAGAAGATGAATAAGATGAAGATGAAGATGAAGATGAAGATGACAAAGATAAAGAAAAAGAAGAATTAGAGGAAAAAGACAAAGGCGAAGAAGAAGAAGAAGAAAAATAAAAAGAAAAAGAAATCGAAGAAGAAGAAGGTTGCAAAGAGGAAGATGAGGAGTAAGAAGAAGGAAAACAAGAAAAAAAATGAGGAAAAAAACAGAAGAAAAGGATGATGGTGTTAATGATCATGAAGAAGAAGAAGAAGAAAAAGAGGAAGTATCAGTAGCACAGGATGAAGAATAAGTAGAAGAAGAAGAAGACAAAGATGAGGAAAAAGAAGAAGAAGAAGAGGAGGAAGAAGAAGAAGAAGAGGAAGGAAAAGGGAAGAAGTAGTAGTAGTAGAAGAAGAAGAAGAAGATGATGATGATGATGAAGAAAAAGGAGAGGAAGGCGAAGAAGAAGAAGTAGAAGAAAACGAAGACAGAAGAAGAAGAAGAAGAAGAAGAAGAGGAAGAAGGAGAAGAATTAGAAGAAGACGAAGAAGAAGTGGAAGAAGAAGAAGTAGAAGAAGAAGAAGATGAAGAAGAAGAAGAACAAGATTAGAAGAAAAAGAAGAAGATGATGAAGACAAAGAAGAAGAAGAAGCTAAAGAAGAGGAGGAGGGGGATGGAGAAGAAGAAGAACAAGAAGATATTGAAGAAGAACAAGTAAAAGAGGAAGAAGTAGGTGACGAAGAAGAAGAAAATGAAGTAGTGGAAGAAGAAGAAGATGACGAAGAAGAAGAAGAAGAATAAGAAGATCAAGAGGAAGAAGAAGAAGAAGAAGAAGAGGAAGAAAAAGATGATGAAGAAGATGAAGATGAAGATGATAAAGAAAAAGAAGAAGAAGTAGAGGAAGAAGAAAAAGGCGAAGAAGAAGAAGAAGAAAAATAAAAAGAAAAAGAAATTGAAGAAGAAGAAGAAGAAGAAGATGGCAAAAAAGAACATGAGGAGTAAGAAGAAGGAAAACAAGAAAAAAAGGAGGAAAAAAATAGAAGAAAATAATGATGATGATAATGATCATGAAGAAGAAGAAGAAGAAAAAGAGGAAGTATTAGTAACATAGGATGAAGAATTAGAAGAAGAAGAAGAAGAGGAAGGAGAAGAAGAAGAAGAGGAAGAAAAAGGGAAGAAGTAGAAGAAGAAGAAGAAGAAGAAGAAGAACAAGGGGAAGAAGAAGACGACGAAGAAGATGAAGATGAAGAAAAGCAAGAAGAATAAGACGATGAAGAAGAAGAAGACTACGACGACAGAGAAGAAGAAAATGACGAAGGAGAAGAAGAAGAAGAAGACGAAGTAGAAGACGAAGAAGAAGAGCAGGAGGAAGAAAAGGAAGAAGTGAACGTCACAGAAGAAGAAGAATAAGAAAAAAATGAATAAGAAGAAGAAGAAGAAGAAGTAGAAGAAGGACTAGAGGAGTGGAGAAGAAGAAAATGAAGAAGTAGATGAAGAAGATTAAAATGAAGAAGTTGGAGTAGAAGAAAAAGAAGAGGAACATAAGACGATGAAGAAAAAGAAGAAAAAGAAGAATAAGAAGAAGAAGAAGAAGAAGAAGAAATAGAAGAAGAAGATGAAGAAGAAGAAGAAAAATAAAAGAAGTAGAAGAAAAGGAAGAAGAAGAAGAAAAAAAAGAAGAAGTCAAAGTAGAAGAAGATGACGAAGAAGAAGAAGAGAAAGATGAAGAAGAAGAAGAAAATGAAGAACAAGAAGAAGAATGCAAAGAAGATGAAGAAGACCTAGAAGAAGAAGAAGAAGAAGAAGAAGTAAGAGAAGAAGAAGGCAAAGAAGAAGAAGAAGAAGAAGAGGAAGAAGAAGAAGAAGAAGATGATGGTGAAGATGATGATGAAGAAGATAAAGAAGATAGAAGAAGAAAAAGATGATGAAGTTGAAGAAGAAGAAGAAGAGGACAAAGAGAAGGAGGAGGAGGAAGCTGAAAAATAATAAGAAGAAAAAGTTGAAAAAGAACAATAAAAACAAGAAGAAGAAGAAGAAGAAGAAGAAGAAGAAAAATATGGAGAATATGGGTTAGAAGGAGAAGAAGAAAAAAAGAAGAAGAAGGAGAAGAATAAAAAGTTGAAGAAGAAGAAGAAGACGAAGAACAAGAGGAAGAAGAGGCAGAAGAAGAAGAAGAAGAAGAAGGACAAGTAGACGAAGAAGAAGAAGAAGGACAAGTAGACGAAGAAGAAGAAGAAGAAGGCAAAGAAAAAGTTTCATAAGAAAAAGAAGAAGAAGAAGACGAAGAAGAAGAATAGGGAGAAAAAGAAGAAGTCAAAGGAAAAGAAGAAGAAGAAGAGAGGAAGAGGAAGAAGAAGAAGATGAAAAAGAAGTGGAAGAAGAACAAAAAAAAGAGGAAGAAGGAGAAGGAATAAAAGGTGAAGAAGAAGGAGAAGAAGGGGAAGAAGAAAAAGAAGAAGAAGAAGAAGAATAAGGAGAATAAGAAGAAGTAGAAGAATAAAAAGAAGAAGAAGAAGAAGAAGAAGAAGAAGAAAAGAAGAAAAGAAGAAAAAGAAGAAGTAGAAGAAGAAGAAAAAGAAGGAGAAGATGGCGAAGAAAAAAGAAGAAGACAAAGAAGAAGAAGAAAGAGAAGAAGAAGAAGAAGAAGAAGAAGAAGAAGAAAAAGAATGAGACGAATGAGAAGAAAGAGAGGAAGGAAAAGAGGAAGAAAAAGAGGAAGAAGAAGAAAAAGGGAAAGAGGATGATTAAGTAGAAGAAGAAGAAGATGATGATGATGAAGACAAAGAAGAAGAATATGATGACGAAGGAGAAGAAGAAGAAGAAAAATATGTTGACAAAGACGAAGATGATGATGATGATGATGAAGAAGAAGAAGAAGAATAAGAAGAAACCAAAGAAGAAGAAGAAGAAGAAGAAACAAGGAACAAGAAGGAGATGATGAAAAAAAAGAAGAAGACGAACAAGAAGAAGAAGAAGAAGAAGAAGAAGAATAAGACCAAGAAGAAGAAGAAGATGAAGAACACAATGACGAAGAAGTAGTAGAAGAAGAATAAGATAATGAAGAAGAAGAAGAAGAGGAAGAAGAAGAAGAAGAACAAGAATACGAAATGAAGAGTTAGAAAAAGAAAAACTAGGAGAAGAAGAAAAAGAAGTACAATAAGAAGAAGTAGAAGAAGGAGAAGTAAAACTAGAAGAACAAGA
>JAIUJO010000562.1:72500-75000 GCA_023846275.1 Vanilla planifolia
AATAAGAAGATGAATATGAAGAAGAAGAAAAAGAAGAAAAAAAAGAAGAAGAAAAAGAAGAAGGGCAAGAAGAAGAAGAAGAAAGAGAAGAAATAGAAAAAGAAGAAGTAGTAGAAGAAGATGATGAAGAAGAAGAAGACGAAGAAGAAAAAGAAGAAGTCGTAGAGGAAGAAGAAGGAGAAGAAGAAGTAGAAGTAGAAGAAGAAGAAGAAGAAGAAGGAGAGGAAGGAGAAGAAAGAGAACTAGTGGAAAAAGAGGAAGAAGTAGAAGAACTAGAAGAAAATGAGGTATAAAGAAAAGAAGACAACGAAGAAGAAGAATAAGAAGAATAAGAAGAAGAGGACGTTGAAGAAGAAGATGATGAAGAAGAAGACAGAGAAGAAGAAGAAAAAGTTAAAGAAGAAGAAAAACAAAAAGAACAAGAAGAGGAGGAAGAAGAAGAAGAAGAAGAAGACGAACACGATGTACAAGGAGATGAAGAAGAAGAAGAGGAAGAAGAAGAAGAAGAAGAAGTAGAGGCAGAAGAACAAGAAGAAGACGAAGAAGAGGAAGAAGTAGTTGAAGAAAAAGAAGACGATGAAGAAGAGGAATAAGAAGAAGATGAAGAAAATGACGATGACGACAACGAAGAAGAAGTAGAAGAAGACAAGCAAGAAAACAAGAAGATAAAGAGGAAGAAGAAGAAGAAGAAGAAGACAAAGTAATAGAAGTAGAAGAAGAAGATGAAGAGGGAGTTGAAGAAGAAAAAGAAGAAATAGAAGAAGAAGAAAACGAAGCAGAAGAAGTAGAAGAAGATGAAAAGGAAGAAGAAGATGAAGATGAAGAAAGAGAAGAAGAAGATGAAGAAGTCGAAGAAGAAGAAGATGAAGGAAAGGTGGGAAAAGACAAACAAGAAGAAGATGAAGAAGAATATAAAGAAGAGGAAGAAGGACAAAATCAAGAACAAGAAGAAGAAGAAAAAGAAGAAGAAGAAGAAGTAAAAGAAGAAGAAGTAGAAGAAAAAGAATTTGACAAAGAATAAAAATAAGAATAAAAAGTAGAAGAAGAGGGAGAAGAAGAAGAAGATGATGATGATGATGAAGAAGAAGAAGAAGTAAAAAATGAAGGAGAAGGAAAGAGGAAGAATTGGAAGAAGAAGAAGAAAAAGAAAAAGAAGAGGAAGAAGAAGAAGAAGAAGAAGAAGAAGAAGAAAAGAAGAAGAAGACAAAAAATAAGAAAAAGAAGAAGAAGAGGATAAGGATTAAAAACGAGAAGACAAATAAGAAGAAGAAGAAGAAAATGAATAAGAAATAGAAGATGAAGAATAATAATAAGAAGAAGAAGAGGAAGAAGAAGGAGAAGAAGATGTAGAAGATGAAGTACAAGAAGATAAAGAATAATAATAAGAAGAAGATGATGAAGAAGAAGCAGAAGAAGAAGAAGGTAATGATGATGAAGAAGAAGAAGAGGATGAAGGAGAAGAAAGTGTAGAAGAAGAAGAAAAAGAAGAAAAAGAAGAAGAAGAAGTAGAAGAAGAAGAAGAACAACAACAACAACAACTAGAAGATGGAATAAAAAGTGAAGAAGAATCAGAAGAAGAGGAAAAAGAAGAAGAAGAAGAAGCAAAAGAAGAAGAAGAAGAATAATAAAAGAAAAAAAAAAGAATAAGAATAATAAGAAGAAGAAGAAGAAAAAGGAGTAAAAAAGGAAGAAGTTAGAGAAGAAGAAGAAGATGATGAAGAAGGAGAAGAAGATGACAAAGAAGAAGTAGAAAATGAAGAAGAAGAAGATAAAGATGAGGAAGAAGAAGAAGATGATGAAGAAGAAGAAGAAAATGAAGAAGAAGAAGAAGAAGTCAAAGAAGAAGAAGATAAAGGAAAAGTGGAAGATGACAAAGAAGAAGAAGAAGAATAGGAAGTAGAAGAAGTAGAAGAAGAAGAAAAAGAATAAGAAGAAGAAGAAGTAGAAAACGAAGTAGAAGGCAAAGAAGGAGAAGAAGAAGAAGAAAAAGTAGTGGAAGAAAAGGAAGAGGAAAAAGAAGAAAATGAAGAAGAGGAAGAAAAAGAAGAAGAGGAAGAAAAAGAAGAAGAAGAACAACAACAAGAAGAATTCGAAGAAGATGATGATGATGAAGAAGAAGAAGTGGAAGAAAAGGAAAAAGAAGAAGAAGAAGAAGAAGAAGAAGAAGACGAAGAAGAGGAAGAAGAAGAAGAAGAAGAAGAAGAAGAATAAGAACTAGAAAAAGAAGAAGAAGAAGAAGAAGAGAAGAAGAAGAAGGTGAAGAAGAAGAAGAAGAAGAAGAGGAAGAAGAAGATGTCGAAGAAGATGAAGATGAAGAATAAGAAGAGGAAGTAGATGAAGAAGAAGAAGAAGACAAAGAAGATAGTGACAAAGAAGAGAACAAGAAGAGGAAAAAAGATCAATAGGAAAAATAAGAAGATGATGAGAAGAAGCAGAAGAAGAAAAAGAATAAGAAGAAGTTGAAGTCGAAGACAATTATGAATAAGGAGAAGAAGTAAAA
>JAIUJO010000562.1:80000-86007 GCA_023846275.1 Vanilla planifolia
AAGAGGAAGTCGAAGAAGTTCAAGAAGAAGAAGAAGAAAAACAAGAAGACGAAAAAGATGAAGATGACCATAGTGGAGAAGAAAAAGAGGAAGAAGAAGAAGAAGAAGGCAAAGCAGAAGAAGAACAAGAAGAACAAGGCAAAGAAGATGAAGAAAAATAAGAAAAAAAGAAGAAGAACAAGAAGAAGATGGAATAAAAAGAGAAGAAGAATGAGAAGAAGAGGAAAAGGAAGAAGAAGAAGAAGAAGAAGAAGAAGAAGAAGAAGAAGAAGAAGAAGAAGAAGAAGAATAAGAATAAAAAAAGACTAAGAAGAAGAAGAAGAAGAAGAACAAAGAAGAAGAAGAAGAAGAAGAAGAAGAAGAATATGAAGAAGGCAATGAAGAAGAAGAAGAAGAAGATGACAAAGAAGAAGAAGAAGAAAAACAAGAAGAAGAAGAAAAACAAGAAGAAGAATTTAAAGAAGAAAAAGAAGAAGAAGAAGAAGGAAAAGATGAAGACGATGAAGAAGAAGAAGGAGAATAAGAAGTAGAAGAAGAAGAAGAAGAAGAAGAAGAAGAAGAAGAAGAAGAAGATTTAGAAGAAGAAGATGATTTAGAAGAAGAAGAAGAAGAAGAAGTGGAAAATGAAGGAGAAGGGAAAGAAGAAGATGAAGAAGAAGAAGAAGTAGTAGAAGAAGAATAACAAGAAAAAGAAGGGGAAGAAGAAGAAGAAGAAGAAGATGAGGAAGATGAAGAAGTGTAAGAAGAAGAAGTAGAAGAAGAAGAAGAGGAAGAAGAAGAAGAAGATGAGGAAGAAGAAGAAGTGGAAGAAGAAGAAGAAGAAGAAGAAATAGAAGAGGAAGAAGAAGAAGAAGAAGAAGAAGAAGAAGAAGAGGAAGAAAAGGAGTAGAAGAAGAAGAAGAAGAAGAAGAAGAATAAGGGTAGGAATAAGAAGAAAAAGAAGAAGACGACTATGAAGACCATGACAAAGAAGAAGAAGAGGAAGAAGGACAAAAATATCAATACGAAAAAGAAGAAGAAGAACAAGAAGAAAAAGAAGAAAAAGAAGAAGAAGAAGATGATGTCGAAGATGAATTAGAATACAGAGAAGAAGAAGAAGAAAAAGGAGGAGGATATGATGAAGAAGAAGAAGAAGAGGAATAAAAAGAAGAAGAAGATGAAGAAAAAGAACAAGAAGAAAATAAGAGGAAGAAGGAGAAGAAGAAAGAGGGGAAGAGGAACAAATGAAGAAGTAGTAGTAGTAGAAGAAGAAGAAGAAATATAATAAGAAGGAGAAGAAGAAGAAGACTATTGAGAAGAAGAAGAAGAAAAAGACAGAGATGAAGAAGATGGTGAAGATAAAGAAGAAGAAGAAGAATTAAAAGGAGACGAAAAGATGAAGAAGTAGAAGAAGGAATAGAAGTTGATTTTTAAGAAGTGGAATAAGAAAAAGACAAAAAAGAAGAAGGCAAAGAAGAAGAAGAAGATGATGAAGAAGAAGAACAAGACGAAGAATAAGAGGAAGAAGAACTAGAAGAAGAAGATGATGATGATTATGATGATGATGGAGAAAAAGAATAAGAAAAAGTAGTAGAAGACGAAGAAAATGAAGATGATGATTATGATGAAGAAGAAGAAGAAGAAGATGATGATGATGAAGAATTAGAAGAAGAGGAGGAGGAAGAAGAAGAACAAGAAGAAGAAAAGTTGAAAAGGAACAATAAGCCAGAGAAGAAGTAAAAAAAGAACAAAAAGAAGGAGAAGATGATGCAGAAGAAGAAGAAAAATAAAAAGAGTAAAAATAAGAAGCAGGAGAAGATGAATAAGAATAAGAAGAAGAATAAGGAGAAGTAGACAAAGAAGAAAGAGATGAAGTGGAAGAGGAAGAAGAAGAAAAGTATTAAAAGAATAGGTAGAAGAAGAAAAAAACAAATAGAAAAATAATTCAAAGAAGAAAAAGAAGAAGATAAGGAAGATGAAGATGAGTAAGAAAAAGAAGAACAAGAAGATGAAGAGGTAGAAGAGGTAGAAAACTAAGAAGAAGAAGAAGATGATGATGATGAAGAACAAGAAGAAGAAGATAAATAAGAAGAAGAAGAAATTGAAGAAGTAGAAGCGGAAGAACAAGAACAAGAAGACAAAGAAGAAGAAGAAGAAGAAGAAGTAGAAGAAGAAGGCAAAGAAGATGAAGAAGGAATAAAAGGAGTAGAAGAAGGTGAAGAAATGGAAGAAGAAGAAGAAGAAGAAGAAGAAAAAGAACTAGAAGAAACAGAAGAAGAAGAAGAAGAATAAAAAGAAGAAGTTGAAGAAGAAGAAGAAAAAGAAGAAGGAAAAAATGACAAAGAACAAGAATAAGTGAAAGAAGAAGAGGAAGAAAAAAAAGAAGCAGAAGAAAAAAAGAGGAAGTAGAAGATGAAGAAGAAAAAGAGGAACAAACTGAAGAAGACAAAGAAGAAGAAGAAGAAGAAGAAGAAGAAGATGAAGAAGAAGACGAATAAGAAGAAGTTGAAGAAAAAAATGAAGAAGAAGAAGAAGACAAAAAAGAAGAAAAACATGACGAAGAAGAAGAAGTGGAAAAAGAAGGAGAAGAAGAAAAGAAGAAGAAGAAGAAGATGAAGAGGAATATGAAGAAGAGAAGAAGAAGAAGAAGATGAAGAAGAAAAAGAAGAAGATGATGAAGAAGAAGTGGAAGAAGGAGAAGAGAAGAAGAAGAAGAAGAAGAAGAAGAAGAAGAAGAAGAAGAATAACAAGAAGAAGAAGAAAAAGAAGAATATGAACAAGAAGAAGAAGAAGAAGAGGAAGAGGAAGACTACAAAGAAGATGAAGGCAAAGAAGAGGAAGAAGAAGAAGATGAAGAAGAAGTGGAGGAAAAAGTAGATGATGAAAAAGATGATGGTGACGATGACGAGGGCGATGAAGGAGAACAACAAGAAGAAGAATGAGAAGAAAAGGAAGAGGAAGAGGAAGAGCAAGAAGAAGAAAAAGAAGAAGAAGAAGAAAAATAATAAGAATAAAAAGAAGAATAAGATGAAAATGAAGAAGGAGAAGAAGAAGAAGAAAAAGAACAGGACAAAAGAAGAAAAAGGAGTAGAAGAAGAGGAAGATGGAGAGGAAGAAGAAGAAGTAGAAGAAGGCGAAGAAGATAACAAAGAAGAAGTAGTAGAAGACGAAGAAGTAGAAGATAAAGAACAGGAAGAAGAAGAAGAACAAGAAGAGGAAGAAGAAGAAGACAAGAAGAAGAAGAAGAAGAAGAAGAAGAAGAAGAAGAAAAAGAAGAAAAAGAAGAAGAAGAAGAGGAAGACGAAGAAGATCAAGAAGAAGAAGAAGAACAAAAAGAAGAAGGCGAAATAGATGACGATGACAACGATGGAGAAGAAGAAGAATAAAAAGAAGAAGAAGAAGAAGAAGAAGGTGAAGCAGAAGAAGAAGAACAAGAATAAGAAGGCGAAGAAGATTACGAAGAAAAAGAAATAGAAGAAGAAGAAGAACAAGAACAAGAAGAAGATGGAATAAAGTGAGAAGAAGAATGAGATGAAGAGGAAAAGGAAGAAGAAGAGGAAGAAGAATAAGAATAAAAAAGACTGAGAAGAAGAAGAAGAAGAAGAGGAAAGAAGAAGAAAACGAAGGGGCAGAAGAAGAAGAAGAGGAAGAAGAAGAAGTAGAAGAAGAAGAAGACGACAAAGAAGATGAAAAAGAAGAAAAAGAAGAAGAAGAAGAAGAAGATGGAAAAGATGAAGATGAAGAAAAAGAAGAAGAAGAATAAGAAGTAGTAGTAGAAGAAGAAGAAGAAGAAGGAGAAGAAGAAGATTTAGAAGAAGGAGAAGAAGAAGTGGAAAATGAAGAAGAATGTAAAGAAGAAGATGATGATGAAGAAGAAGTAGTAGAAGAACAAGAAGTAGAAGAAGAAGAATAAAAAGAAAAAGAAGAGGAAGAAGAAGAAGAAGAAGAAGTGGAAGAAGAAGAAGAAGATGATGAAGAAGAAGTGGAAGTGGAAGAAGACGAAGAAGAAGAAGAAAAAAAAAGATGAGGAAGAAGAAGAAGAAAAAGAAGATGAGGAAGAAGAAGAGGAAAAAGAAGAAGACAAAGCGAAAGAGGAATAAGAAGAAGAACAACAACAACATGATACAGAAGAGCAAGAAAAAGAGAAGAAGAAGAAGAAGAAGAAGAAGAAGAAGAAGAACAAGAACAAGAACAAGAATAAGAATAAGAATAAGAAGAAGAAAAAGAAGAAGATAACGAAGAAGACCATGACAAAGAAGAAGAAGGACAAAAAGATCAATACGAAAAAGAAGAAGATGATGAAGAAGAAGAAGAAGAAGAAGAAAAAGAAGAAGAAGAAGAAGAAGAAGAAGAAAAAGAAGAAGACGAAGAAGAGGAAGTCGAAGAAGTTCAAGAAGAAGAAGAAGAAAAACAAGAAGACGAAAAAGATGAAGATGACCATAGTGGAGAAGAAAAAGAGGAAGAAGAAGAAGAAGAAGGCAAAGCAGAAGAAGAACAAGAAGAACAAGGCAAAGAAGATGAAGAAAAATAAGAAAAAAAGAAGAAGAACAAGAAGAAGATGGAATAAAAAGAGAAGAAGAGGAAAAGGAAGAAGAAGAAGAAGGAGAAGAAGAAGAAGAAGAAGAAGAAGAAGAAGAAGAAGAAGAATAAGAATAAAAAAATACTAAGAAGAAGAAGAAGAAGAAGAACAAAGAAGAAGAAGAAGAAGAAGAAGAAGAAGAAGAATATGAAGAAGGCAATGAAGAAGAAGAAGAAGAAGGTGACAAAGAAGAAGAAGAAGAAAAACAAGAAGAAGAATTTAAAGAAGAAAAAGAAGAAGAAGAAGAAGGAAAAGATGAAGACGATGAAGAAGAAGAAGGAGAATAAGAAGTAGAAGAAGAAGAAGAAGAAGAAGAAGAAGAAGAAGATTTAGAAGAAGAAGATGATTTAGAAGAAGAAGAAGAAGAAGAAGTGGAAAATGAAGGAGAAGGGAAAGAAGAAGATGAAGAAGAAGAAGAAGTAGTAGAAGAAGAATAACAAGAAAAAGAAGGGGAAGAAGAAGAAGAAGAAGATGAGGAAGATGAAGAAGTGTAAGAAGAAGAAGTAGAAGAAGAAGAAGAGGAAGAAGAAGAAGAAGATGAGGAAGAAGAAGAAGTGGAAGAAGAAGAAGAAGAAGAAGAAATAGAAGAGGAAGAAGAAGAAGAAGAAGAAGAAGAAGAAGAAGAGGAAGAAAAGGAGTAGAAGAAGAAGAAGAAGAAGAAGAAGAATAAGGGTAGGAATAAGAAGAAAAAGAAGAAGACGACTATGAAGACCATGACAAAGAAGAAGAAGAGGAAGAAGGACAAAAATATCAATACGAAAAAGAAGAAGAAGAACAAGAAGAAAAAGAAGAAAAAGAAGAAGAAGAAGATGATGTCGAAGATGAATTAGAATACAGAGAAGAAGAAGAAGAAAAAGGAGGAGGATATGATGAAGAAGAAGAAGAAGAGGAATAAAAAGAAGAAGAAGATGAAGAAAAAGAACAAGAAGAAAATAAGAGGAAGAAGGAGAAGAAGAAAGAGGGGAAGAGGAACAAATGAAGAAGTAGTAGTAGTAGAAGAAGAAGAAGAAATATAATAAGAAGGAGAAGAAGAAGAAGACTATTAAGAAGAAGAAGAAGAAAAAGACAGAGATGAAGAAGATGGTGAAGATAAAGAAGAAGAAGAAGAATAAAAAGGAGACGAAAAGATGAAGAAGTAGAAGAAGGAATAGAAGTTGATTTTTAAGAAGTGGAATAAGAAAAAGACAAAAAAGAAGAAGGCAAAGAAGAAGAAGAAGATGATGAAGAAGAAGAACAAGACGAAGAATAAGAGGAAGAAGAACTAGAAGAAGAAGATGATGATGATTATGATGATGATGGAGAAAAAGAATAAGAAGAAGTAGTAGAAGACGAAGAAAATGAAGATGATGATTATGATGAAGAAGAAGAAGAAGAAGATGATGATGATGAAGAATTAGAAGAAGAGGAGGAGGAAGAAGAAGAACAAGAAGAAGAAAAGTTGAAAAGGAA
>JAIUJO010001487.1:15000-17500 GCA_023846275.1 Vanilla planifolia
AAGAAGAGGAAGAAGAAGAAAAAAAAGTAGAACAAGAACAAGTACAAGAAGAAGTAGAAGAAGCAGAAGAAGAAGAAGAAGAAGAAGTAAAAGAAGAAGAAGAAGAAAAAGCAAAAGTTGACGTAGAAGAAGAAAAAGAAAAAGAAGAAGATATAGAAGATGAAGAAGAAGCAGAAAAAGTAGTAGAAGAAGAAGAGGAAGCAAAAGAAAAAGAAGAAGAAAAAGATGATGATGTCGCAGAAGAGGAAGAAGTAGTAGAAGAAGAAAGGAGATGAACAAAAAGAAGTAGTAGAAGAAGAAAAAGAAGATGAAGAAGAAAAAGTAAAAGAAGAAGAAGAAAAAGAAGTAGAAATAAAAGAAGAAGAAGAAGGACAAGAAGACGAAGGAGAAAAGAAAATAAAAAGGAAAAAAATAAGGAAGATGAAGAAGAAGTAGAAGAAGAAGAGGTAGAGGAAAGAGGAAGAAGTAGAATAAGAAGTAAAAGAAGAACAAGAAGAAGTAGAAGAAGAAGAAGAACGAGAAGAAGAAGAAGAAGAGGAACAACAACAACAAATACAACTAGAAGAAGAAGAAGATGAAAAACAACAAGAAGAAGAAGAAGAAAAGAAGAAGAAGAAGAAGAAGAAGAAGAAGAAGAAGAAGAAGAAGAAGAAAAAGAAGAACAAGCAAAAGAAGAAGAAGAAAATGAAAAAGAATAAGAAGAATTAGAAGAAGAAGAAGAAGGAGAGGAACAAGAACAACAAGAAGAAGAAGAAGACAAAGAAGAAGGAGATGAAGAGTAAGAAGAAAAAGAAGAAGAAGAGGAGAAAGAAGAAGAAGAAGAAGAGAAAGAAGAAGAAGAAGAAGAACAAGAAGATAGTAGTAGTAGTAAAATAAGAAGAGGAAGAACAAGAAGAATATGAATAAGAAGTAGTCGAAGAAAAAGATGAAGAAAAAGGAGAAGAAGAAGAAGAAGAAGAAGAAGAAGAAAAAGAAGAAATAAAAAAGGAAGAAGAAGAAGAAAAATAAGAAAAAGGAAAAGTTTAAAGTAGAAGAAGAAGAAGAAGAAGAAGAAGAAGAACAAGAACAAGAAGAAGAAGAATTAGTAGTAGTAGAAGAAGATGAAGAAGAAGAAGAAGAAGAAGAAGAAGAAGTCGAAGAAAACGAAGAAGAAAATGGTGAAGAAGAATAAGTAGAAGAAGAAGAAAAAAAAGAAGAAATAAAAAAGAAGAAAAATAAGAAGAAAAAGAAGAACAAGAAAAAGAAGATGTAATAAATAGAAGAAGAAGAAGAAGAAGACTAAGAACATGAAGAACAAAAGAAGAAGAAAAAGAAAAACAAGAAGAGTAAGAAGAAGAAGAAGAAGAAGAAGAAAAAAGAAGAAGAAGAAGAAGAAGAAGAAGAAGTAGTAGTAGTAATAGTAGTAAAAGAAGAAGAGAAAGAAGAAATAAAAGTAGTAGAAGAAGAAGAAGTAGAAGAAAAAGAAGAAGAAGAAGAAAAAGATTAAGATGATGAAGTAGATGAAGAAGAAGAAGAAGAAGAAGAAAGAATTAGAAGAAGAAGAAGAAGAAGTAGAAGAAGAAAAAGAAGTTGAAGAGGAAAAAGTAGAAGAAGAAGAAGAAAAAGAAGTATATGAAGAAGAAGAAGAAGATGAAGATGATGATGATGATGAAGAAGAAGAAGAAAAAGAAAAAGGAAAAGGAAAATGAAGAAGATGAAGTAGAAGAAGAGGAAGATGATGAAAGAAGAAGAAGAAGTAGTAGTAGTAGTAGTTGTAGAAGAAGAAGAAGAAGAAGAAGAAGAAGAAGAAGGAGAAAAAGAAGAAGAAGAAGAAGAAGAAGAAGAAGAAGAAGTTGAAAAACAAGAGGATGAAGAAGAAGAAGAAGAAGAAAAAGAAAGATGAAGATGAAGAAGAAGTAGAAGAAGAAGAAGAAAAGAAAGAAGAAGAAGAAGTCAAAAAAGAGAAGGTAATAGAAGAAAAAGAAGTAGTAGAAGAAGAAGAAGAAGAAGAAGATAAAAAAGAAGAAGAAAATAATAATTTTAAATAATAATAATATGATTAAGAAGAATAAGAAGAAGAAGAAGAAGAAGTAGAACAAGTAGAACATGAAGAACAAGAAGAAGAAGTAGAAAAAGTAATAGAACAAAAAAAAGACAAAGAAGAAGAAGAAGAAGAAGAAGAATAAGTTCAAGAAGAAGAAGAAGAAGAATAAGAAGAAGATGATGATGATGAAGAAGAAAAAGGAGAAGTAGATTAAGAAAAAAAGTGGAAGAAAAAGTAGAAGAAGTAAATACAGAAGTGGAAGAAGAAGAAGAAGAGGAGAAGAAGAAGATGAAGAAGAAAATGTAGTGAATGATGAAAAAGAAGGAGAGGAAGGAGCATAAGTAGAAGAAGAAGTAGAAGAAGAAGAAGAAAGAAAAAGAAGAAGAATTAGTAGAAGAAGGAGAACAAGAAAGAAGAAAAAGAAGAAGAAGAAGAAGAAGTAGTAGAAGAAGATGATGAAGAATAAAGAAGAAGAAG
>JAIUJO010001487.1:20000-22500 GCA_023846275.1 Vanilla planifolia
AGAAGAAGAAGAAGAACAACAACAACACGAAGAAGAAGAAGAAGAAAAAAAACAAGAAGAGTAAGAAGAAGAAGAGGAAGAAGAAGAAGAAGAAAGAAGAAGAAGAAGAAGAAGAAGAAGAAGAAGTTGTAGTAGTAGTAGTAGAAGATGAAGTAGAAGAAGAAGAAGAAGAATTAAAAAAAGAAGAAGAAGTAGAAGTAGAAGAAAAGGAAGAAGAAGAAGAAGAAAAAGATGAAGATGATTAAGAGGATGAAGAAGAAGATGAAGAAGTAGAAGAAAGAAGAAGAAGAAGAAGAAGAAGAAGAAGAAGTAGAAGAAGAAAAACAAGTTGAAGATGAAAAAGTTGAAGAAGAAGAAGAAAAAGTAGTATAAGAAGAAGAAGAAGAAGATGAAGAAGAAGAAGAAGAAGAAGAAGAAGAAAAGGAAAATGGAACATGTAGTTGAAAAAGAAGAAGTAAAGGAAAAAGATGATGATGAAAGAAGAAAAAGTAGAAAAAGAATTAGTTGTTGAAGAAGAAGAAGAAGAAGAAGTAGAAGAAGATAAAGAAGAAGAAGAAGAAGAAGAAGAAGAAGAAGATTTTGAAGAAAAATCGAAGTAGATTAAGAACAAAAAGAAGAAGAAGAAGAAGTAGAAAAAGAAGTAAAAGAAAAATTAGAAGAAGATGAATAAGAAGAAGAAGAATGTAGTAGATGAAGAAGAAGAGGAAGGAGAAGAAGGAGGAGAAGAAGAAGACTGAGAAGGAAAGGAAGAAGAAGAAGAAGAAGAAGAAGAAGAAGGAGAAGTAGTAGAAGAGGATGATGAATAAAAAAGAAGAAGAAGATGAAGAATATGAATAAGAAGAATATGAAGAAGAAGAAGAAGAAGAGGAAGAAGAAGAAGAAGAAGAAGAATGAGAAAAAGAAAAAATAAACGAAAAAGAAGAAGAAAAGGAAGAAGAAGAAGAAGAAATGGAGGAGTAGGAGAAGGAGGAAGCAGAAGAAGAAGAAGAAGAAGAAGAAGTAGAGGATGAAGAAAAAGAAGAAGAAGGAAAAGATGTTAATGAAGAAGAAGAAGAACAAGAAGAAGTCGAGAAAGAAGAAGAAGAAGAAGAAGAAGAAGAAGATAAAGAAGAAGAAGAAGAAGAAGAAGAAGAATAAGAAGAAGAAGAACAAGAAGAAGAAGAAGAAAGAATAACAAGAAGAAAAACAAGTAGTAGTAGTAGCAGTAAAAGATGAAGAAGAAGAAGAAGAAGTAGAAGAAGTAAAAGTAGAAGAAGAATAGGAAGCAAAAGAAAAAGAAGAAGAAGAACAAAAAGATGAAGATGATGAAGAAGATGAAGAAGAAGAAGAAGAAGTAGAAAAAGAAGAAGAACAAGCAGCAGTAGAAGAAGAAGAAGAAGAGGAAGTAAAGGAAGAAAAAGTAGTTCAAAAAGAAAAAGTAGAAGAAGAAGAAAAAGAAGTATAAGAAGAAGCAGAAGAAGAAGAAGAAGATGAAGATGATGATGATGATGATGATGAAGAAGAAGAAGAAGAAAAAGGAATTTGATGATGAAGAAGAAGAAGTAGAAGAAGAAGATGATGATGAAAGAAGAAGAAGTAGAAAAGAAGAAGCAGTAGAAGAAGAAGAAGAAGTAGAAGAAGAAGAAGAAGAAGAAGAAGAAGAACAAGAAGATGATGATGAAAAACAAGAAGATGAAGATCAAGTAGAAGAAAGAAAAAGATGATGAAGAAGAAGTAGAAGAAGAAGAGAAGAAAGAAGAAGAAGACTTTGAAAAAGAAGATGGAATAAAAGAAGAAGGTGAAGAAGAAGAAGAAGATAAGGAAGAAGAAGGAGAAAATAATAATTATAATAATGATAATAATACAAAGAGAAAAGAAGAAGAAGAAGAAGAAGAAGATGAAGAACAAGTAGAACATGAAGAAGAAGAAGAAGTAGTAGAAAATGAAGAAGAACAAGAACAAGAACAAGACAAAGAAGAAGAAGAAGAAGAAGAAGAAGAAGATAAAGAAGAAGAAGAAGAAGAAGATGATGATGAAGAAGAAAAAGATGACGATGAAGAAGGAGAAAAAAAAGAAGTAGACTAAGAAGAAAAAGAAGGAGTAGTAGTGGAAGAAGAAGAAAATGCAAAAGTAGTTTTAGTAGAAGAAGAAGAGGAAGAAAATGTAATAGATGAAAAAGGAGAAGAAGGAAAACAAGGTAGAAGAAGAAGAAGAAAAAGAAGAAGAAGAAGAAGACGAAGAAGAAGCAGAAGTAGAAGTAAAAAAAGTGGAGGAAGAAGAAGAAAACTGAGAAAAAGCAGAAGTTGAAGTAAAAGAATAAGAAGAAGAAGTAGAGAAGGAGGAGGAGAAAGAAGAAGAAGAAGAAGAAGAAGGAGTAGAAGAAGAAGATCAAGTAGAAGAAGAAGAAGGAGAAGGAGATGGAGAGGAAGAAGAAGAAGAAGAAGGAGAAGAAGGAGGAGAAGAAGGAGTAGAAGAAGAAGAAAGAGAAAGAGAAGGAGGAGAAGAAGGAGTAGAAGAAGAA
>JAIUJO010001487.1:32500-35000 GCA_023846275.1 Vanilla planifolia
GAAGAAGATTGAAGAAGAAAAATAAGAAGATGTCGAAAAAAAGGAAGAAGAAGAAAAGAAGAGAAGAAAAAGAAAAAGAACAAGCAGAAGAAAAGAAGAAGTAGAAAAGATGAAGAAGAGTAGAAGAAGAAAAAGCAAAAGCAAAGTTGAAGTAGAAGAAGAAAAGGAATAATAATAATAGTAATAATATAATAAGACGAAGAAGAAAAAGCAGAGGAGTAAGAATAACAAGAAGAAGAAGAAGAAGAAGAAAAAGAAGAAGAAGAAGAAGAAGAAGTAGAAAAAAGAGAGAAGAAGAAGAAAAAGAAGAAAAAGAAAAGTTGAAGTAGAAAAAGAAGAAGAAGAAGAAGAAGAAGAAGAAGAAGAGAGGAAGAAAAAGAAGAAAGAGCAAAAGGAAGAAGAACACGTAGAAGAAGTAGAGAAAGAAGAAGAACACGTAAAAGAAGTAGAGAAAGAAGAAGAATAAGAAGAACAACGAGAAAAAGACGAAGTTGAGGTAAAATAAGAAGAAAAAAAAGAAGAAAAAGAAGGGGAAGAGAAGAAGAAGAAGAAGAAGAAGAAGAAGAAGAAGAAGAAGAAGAAATAGAAGAAGATGAAGAAGTGGAAGAAGCAGAAGAAGAAGATTGTTGACGAAGTAGAAAAAGAAGAAGAAGAAGAAGAAGAAGAAATAGAAGAAGATGAAGAAGTGGAAGAAGCAGAAGAAGAAGATTATGTTGACGAAGTAGAAAAAGAAGAAGAAGAAGAAGAAAAAGAAGAAGTAGAAGAAGAAGAAGAAAAACAAGAAGAAGATAAAGAACACAAAGAAGAAGAAGAAGAAGAAGAAGAAGAAGAAGAAAAAGAAGACGAAGAAGAAGAAAAAGATGAAGAAGAAGAACATGTAGTAGAAGAAGAAGAAGAAGAAAAAGAAGAAGTTGAAGAAGAAGAAATAGAGCTTGAAGAAGAAGAAGATGATGATGATGAAGTAGAAGAAGAAGAAGTAGTAGAAGAAGTTAGAAAAGAAGAAGAAGAAAAAGAAGAAGAAGAAGAAGAAAGGAGAACGAAGAAGATGAAGAAGAAAAAGAAAACAAGAAGAAGAAGAAGAAGAAGAAGTAGAAGAAGAAGAACAAGAAGAAAGAAGAAGAAGAAGAAGAAGAAGAAGAAGAAGACGAAGAAGAAGAAGAAGAAGAAGAAGACAAAGTGGAAGAAGAAGAAGAAGAAGACCATGAAGAAGAAGAAGAAGAGGAAGAAGTAGATGAAGAAGAGGAAGCGAAAGAAGAAGACGAAGAAGAAGAACAGGAAGAAGAAGGCGAAGAAGGAGAACAAGAAGGAGAAGAAGAAGAGGTAGGAGAAGAAGAAGAAGAAGACGGATGGCAAAGAAGAAGAAGAATATAAAGAAGGAGAAGAAGGAGATAAAGAAGGAGAGGAAGAAGAAGAAGACAAAGTAAAAGAAGATGATGAAGAAGAAGAAGAAGAGGAAGAAGAAGGCATAGAAGAAGTAGAAGAAGAAGAAGAAGACGAAGAAGAAGAGGAAGAAGAAGAAGAAGAAGAAGAAGACGTAAAAAAAGAAGAAGAACAAGAAGACGAAGAAGAAGAAGAAGAAGAAGATGAAGAACAAGAAGAAGACGAAGAAGAAGAAAATGAAGAAGAAGAAGATGATGAAGAAGAAGAAGAAGAAGAAGGCGAAGAAGGAGAAGAAGAAGAAGAATGCGAAGAAGGAGAAGAAGAAGAAGACGAAGGGGAAGAAGAAGAAGAAGAAGAAGACGAAGAAGGAGAAGAAGAAGAAGAAGACAAAGAAGGAGAAGAAGAAAAAGAAGACGGAGAAGGAGAAGAAGAAGAATACAGAAGGAGAAGAAGAAGAAGAAGGCTAAAAAGGAGAAGAAGAAGAAGAAGACAAAGAAGGAGAAGAAGAAGAAGAATACGAAGAAGAAGAAGAAGAAGAAGGCGAAGAAGAAGAATTAAAAGAAGAAAAAGAAGAAGAAGATGGTGATGAAGACGAAGAAGAAGAAGAAGAAGAAGACTACGATGAAGAAGAAGAAAAAGAAGACGGAGAAGACGAAGTAGAAGACGAAGAAAACGAAGAAGAAGAAGACGAGGAAGAACAAGAAGAGGAAGAACAAGAAGAAGAAGAAGAAAAGGTAGAAGAAGAAGCGGAAGAAGTAGAAGAAGAAGAAAAAGTACAAGAAGTAGAAGAAGAAGAAGTAGTAGTAGAAGAAGAAGAAGAAGACGAAGAAGAAGACAAAGATGAAGTGGAAGAAGAAGAAGAAGAAGAAGAAAAAGAAAAAGAACAAGTATAAAAAGAAGAAGAAGAAAAAGAAAAGGTTGAAATAGAAGAAGTAGAAGGAGAAGAGGAAGAAGAAAATTGGGAAGAAAAAGAAGAACAAGCAAAAGAAGAAGAAGAAGAAGAAAAAGATGAAGAAGAAGAACGAGAAAAAGCAGAAGTTGAAGTAAAAGAAGAAAAAGAAGAAGAAGAAGAAGAAGAAGTAGTAGTGGAGGAAGAAGAAGAAGAAGAGGAAGAAGAAGA
>JAIUJO010000519.1:5000-40000 GCA_023846275.1 Vanilla planifolia
CTCCTTCATCATCATCTTCTTCTTCTTCTTCCTTTTTTCATATTTCTTATTTCTTATTTCTTATTTCTTCTTTCTTCTTCCTTCTTTCTTCCTTCTTCCTTCTTCCTTCTTCCTCTCTCTTGTTCCTTCTTCGTTCTTTATTTTTCCTTCTTCTCTCTTCTTTCTACTTACTTTTTTTCTTCCTTCATCTTCTTTCTTTCTTCTTCTTTCTTACTCCTTCTTTCTTCTTCTTCTTCTACTTCTTCTTCTTCTTTTTCTTCTCCTTCTTCATGTCAATCCTTAATCTCTTATCCCATTCATCCCTAATCCTTAATCCCTTATTTGTAATCCCTAATCTCTCCCTCTTTAATCTTTAATCCATAAGCCCTAATCCCTAATCCCTAAGCCCAACTCTATTGTCCCTAATAACAAAATCCCAAAGCCCAAGTCTTTAATACCATATCTATCCTTATTCCCTAATATGTAATCCCTAAACCCTTATGTCTTATCCCTATTCCTTAATTTTTAATCCATAATCCTTAATCGTTAATCCATAATCCTTAATCGTTAATCCCTAATCTTTAATTCCTAATCCTTAATCATTAATACATATTCCCTAATCTTTAATCCATAATCCTTAATCATAAATACTTTTCTCATAATCCCTAATCTCTAATCTCAAATCCCATATATTGAATCGCTAATCTCTGATATCTAATCTGTAATCCTAAATCCATAATCCATAATCTCTAATGGATAATCCCTTATCCTTAATCCTTAATCCTTAGCCGTTAATCGTTAATCCATGATCTATATTTCGTATTCCTTTAATCTTTAATCCCAAATCCTTAATCCCTAATTCTTAATCCCTGGACTCTATTGCTTAAGCCTTATTCTTTAATCCATAATCCCAAAGCCCTAATGCCTAATCTATAAATCCTAAAACTAATAGCTAATCTTAAATAAATAATTCCTAAACCATAAACCTTAATCCCCAATCTCTAATACTTGACCTAAAATTCCTAATACATCTTTAATCCCTAATCATAAATCCATAATACATAATCTTTAAGTCCATCCCTCCCTAATTCATAATCTATTTTCTTCATCTTCTTCTACTTCTTATTCATATTCTTTTAGTTCTTCTTCTTCTTCTTCTTCTTATATTCCCTCTTTTTTATTTTTTTCTTTCTTCCTCCTCTTCTACTTCTATTTCTTCTTCTTCTTCTTCTTCCTTGTTTATTCTTCTACTTCCACTTCTTCTACCTCTTCTTTTTCTTCTTCTTTTTCTTCTTCTTCTTCTCTTCTTCTTCTTTTTCCTCTTCCTCTACTTCTTCCCCTTGTTGTTCTTTTCTCCAATTTCTTCTTTTCTTGTTTTTCTTCTTCCTTTTCATTTTTCCCTTCTTCTTCTTCTTCTTCTTACCATTAATATTATTATTATTGTATTTCTTCATCTTTTATTCTTCTTATTCTTCTTCTTCTTCTTCTCTTTCTCCTTCTTCTTCTCCTTCTCCTTATCTTTAGTCTTCTCCTTATCCTCCTCCTCCTACTTCTACTTCTTCTTCTTCTTGTTGTTGTTCTTCTTCTTCTACTACTACTTATTTCTTCTTTCTTTATTCTTCTTTCTTCTTCCTCCCTCCTTCATTCCTCCTTAATTCTTACTTCCTCCTTCCCACTTCTTTCTTTCATCTTTCTTCTTTATTGTTCCTCTTCCTCTTCTTCTTCTTCTTTTTCTTCTTCTTATTCTTCCTCCACATCTTCTACTTCTTTGTCCTTTTTGATCCTTAATCCCTAATCTATAATCCATAATTCATAATTCATAATTCCTAATCTTTAATCTCTAATCCCTAACCTTTAATCATTAATCCATATTCTCTAATCCTTAATCTCAAATACCTAACCCTTAATCCTAAATCCCTAATCACTATTCTCTAATCACTTATCCTTATTTCTTAATCCAAAATCTTTAATTCTAAATCTCTAATCTTTAATAATTAATCATTTAATCTTTAATCCCAAATCTATAATCCTTAATCATTAATCAATTCATCTTTAATCCCTAATTCTTAATCTTTTATCTATAATTTCGGTTACTTATTCCCCAATTCCTAACTCCCTAATCTATAATCCTTAATCTCTAAACCCTAATCCTCAATTGAAAACCCCTCATCCCTAATTGATAATCCATAACCCCTAATGCCTAATACCAAATACTTGCCTCCATAATCCAAAATTCTTAATACCTAATCTCTAATCCCCAATCCCTCCCTCCTTAATTTGTAACCTATAATCCCTAATCCCTCCTACCTTAATTTGTAATCCCTAACCCTTCTCTTCTTCTTTTCCTTCTCTTTTTGTTCCACTTCATCTTCCTCTTGTGCCTCTTCTTCTTCCTACTCTTCTTCTGCTTCTTCTTCTTCTTCTTTAAGTATTTCTTTTTATTGTTCTTCTTCTTCTTTTTCATTTTCTTCTTCGTCATCCTCTTCTTCTTCTTCTTCTTCTTCTAGTTCTTCTTCTTCTTCTTCTTCTTCTTCTTCTACTACTACTACTACTACTTCTCCTTCTTCTTTTCTTGTTCTTCTTATTCCTTTTCTTCTTCTTCATCATCTTCTTCTATTTCTTTATCTTCTTCTTCTTCTTCTTCTTCTTTAGCTTCTTCTTCTTCTTCTTCTTCTTCTTCTTCTTCTTCTCCTTCTCTTTATCTTTCTCCTTCCCTTTCTTCTTCCCTTTCCCCTTCTCTTACTCGTTCTTCATCTACTTGTCCTTCTCCTTCTCTATCTGCTTCTTCTTCTCCTTCTCCATCTCCACTTATTTTTCCTCATCCTTCTTCTCCTTCTCCTTCTCCTTGTTCTTCTTCTTCATCAACATCATCTTTCTTCTTTCTTCTTTCTTCTTTTTTCTTTCTTCTTTCTCCTTTTTTCTTTCTTTTTTCTTCTTCCTTCTTCCTTCTTCATTCTTCCATCATCCTTCCTTCTTCCTTCTTGCTTCTTCCTTCCACCTTCGTTCTTCCCTCTTCCATCTTCCTTCTTTCTTCTGTCTTCTTTGTTCTTTCTCTTCTTCTTCCTCTTCTTCTTTTTTTTTCTATTGTTCTTCTTTCTTCTTCTTTCATCCTTCTTTCTTCTTCTTTCTTCTTCTTTCTTCTATCTTCCTAATAGTTAATCCCTTATTCCTAATCCATTATCATTAATCCCTAATCCTTAGTCTATCACTAATCTCAATTTCTTAATCTTTAATCTCTAACCTTTAATCCCTAATCTATAATCCCTAAATTCTAATCCCTAATCCTTATTTCCTAATTCTTAATCCCTAATCCTTAATCACAAATCCCTTATCCTTAATCCCTAATCTCTAACCCTTAACCTCTAATGCTAATGCTAATCTAATAATCTTTAATCCTTAATCTCTAATCTTTAAACCTAAGTCCTACATCCCTAATCACAAATCTCTAATCCTTAATCCTTAATCCATATTCCTTAATCTCTAATCCTTAATCTCTGATCCTTAATAATTAATTCTCTAACTCTTAATTCCTAATCTCTAATCCCTAATCATTAGTTCTTTCATTTAATCCATTATACCTAATATTTAAACCCTAATTTCTAATCTTTAATCCCTATTACTTATTTCTTATTCCTTACTCTCAAATTCTTAATATTAATTCCCTCAATTTAAATCCCTAATTGCCATCTCCCAAATCTCTAATCCCTAATCCCTAATCTATCCATTCTAAATCTTTAATCTATGTTAATAGATTCCTAATATCTAATCCTTTATTCTTTAGTCCCTAATCTCTAATCCTAAATTTTTTATCCTTAATCCCTAACTCATCTCTTTTGACTCTTATTTTCTTTTTCCTCCTCTTCTTCTTCTTCTACTTCAACTTCTTCTTTTTCTTCTAGTTCTTTACTTGTTCATTTTATTCCTCATCTTCTTCCTCCTTCTCCTTTTCTTCTTCTTCTTCTTCCTCTTCTCTTTCTAGTTCTTCCCCTTCTTCCTTCTCTTTTTATTTCCCCTTCTCCATCTCCTTCTCCTTCTCCTTCTCCTTCTCATTCTCCTTCTCCTTGTCCTCCTTCTCTTTCTTAAAATTTTACTTCTTTTTCTTCATCATCATCATCTTTTTCCTCTTCTTCTTCTTCTTCTTCCTCTTCTTCTTCTTTCATTCATTCATTCTTTCTTTCTTTCTTTCATTCTTTCTTATTTCCTTTTTTTCCTCCTTCCATCTTCTTTATTCTTCCTCTTCTTCTTCCTCTTCCTCTTCTTTTTCTTCTTCTTCCTCTTCTTCTTCTTCCTCTTCTTCTTCTTCTTTCTTTCTTCTTTCTTCCTTTTTCCTTCTTCACTCCCTCTTCTCCCTAGTCCTTAATCCTTAATCTTTAATAGTTAATCTATCTTTAATATTTAATCCCTTCATCCCTTCATCCTTAATCCCTAGTCTTTAATCAGTAATAAATAAAACTTAATCCTTTTCCCTAACCCCTAATCTGTACTACTTATTCCCTAATCCCTACTTACTAACCCTAATCCATAAATGCTAATTCCTGAATCCTTAATCCTTAATTGCCAATCTTTAATCCTGAATCCCACCCTACTAAATTCTTAATCCATATTCCCAGATACCTAATCCTCAATCCTTCATTCCTAAATCCCCAATCCCTAACCTCTATTCCCAATCCCTAATCCATCTCTTCTTCCACTTCTTTATCAATGTCTTCTTCTTCTTCTTCTAAATCTGTGTCTACTAATTGTTCCTCTTCATCCTCAACTTTTGCTTCTTCTTTTTCTTCTTCCTTTTCTTCTTCTTCTTCTTCATCTTCTTCCTCTTCTTCTTCTCCTTCTACTACTACTACTACTATGACTTCTTCTTCTTCTTCTTCTTCATCTTTTTCCTCTTCTTCTTTTGCTACTTTTTCTTTTTCTTGTTCTTCTTCTTCTTCCTCTTCTTCTTCCACTACTTGTTTTTGTTCTTCCTTTTCTTCTGCTTCTTTCACTTTTTCTTCATTTTCTTCTTCTTCCACTTCTATTTCTTCTTCTTATTATTCTTCTTCTTCTTCTACTACTACTACTACTCCATCTGTTCCTTCTTCATCTTATTCTACTACTTCTTTTTCTACTGCTTATTCTTCTTTCTCTTCCTCTTCTTGTTCTTGTTCTTGTTCTTCTTCTTCTTATGCTTCTTTTCGTTCTTATTGTTCTTCTTGTTCTTCTTCTTCTATTACTTCTTCCCCTTCTTCTTCTTCTTCTTCCTCTCCTTCTTCTACTTCTTCTTCTTCATCTTCTTCTTCTTCCTCTTCTTCCTCTTTTTCTTCTCTTTCTTCTTCTCCTGCTCCTCCATCTCCTTCTCCTTATCCATCTCCATTACCTTCTCCTATTCCTTCTCCTTCTCCTTCTCCTCCATTTCCTCCTTCTTCTCCTTCTCCTTCTTTTTCTTCTTCTTACTTTGATATTTCTTCTTTCTTATTTCTTTTTCCTTCCTCCTTCCTTCTTTCTTCTTCTTTCCTCCCTACTTCTTCCTTGTTCCTTCTTCCTTCTTCTTTTTTCTTTCTTGACTCTTCTTTCTTCGTTCTTCCTTCTTCCTTATTTTTTCTTCTTTCTTCTTTCTTCTTTCTTTTTTCTTCTTCTTTCTTGTTATTTCCTTTTTCTTCTTTCTTTCTTGTTCTTTTTTTGTTCTTCTTCTTCTTCTTTTTCTTTCTTCTTCTTCTTATTCTTCTTCTTCTTCTTCTGCTTCTAGTTTCTCTTCTTTTTCTTCTTGTTCTTGTTCTTCTTAATCTTCTTCTTCTTCTTCTTCTCCTTTTCTTTCTCTACTTCTTCCCCCTTTTTTCCCTCTTCTTCTTCCTTCTCCCTTTTCCCAAATGCATAATCCCTAATACTTAATCCCTAATCTATCCTTAATCTTTAATTCTTAATTCATAATAACTAATCTATATTCTCTAATCTCTACTCTCTAAACCCTTATCTAAAAACCTAATTCGTAATCCTTAATTGATAGTTTATAATCTATAATACTTAATCCTTAATTTGTGATCCATAATACCAAATCTCTAATCCCTAATCTTTAATCCTTATCCTAATTCTAATTACGTAATCTCTAATCTCTAATTTCTAATCTCTAATATCTAATGCTAAATCCCAAATCCCTAATCACTAATCTCTAATCCTTAATCCTTAATCCCAAATCCCTAATCCCTAGTCTTTAATTTTTAATTTATAAAGCCTAATATTTAATCTATCCTACTTTGATCACTAATACCTAAACTTGAATACCAATCTCTCCCTCACTAATCCCCATTCCTTAATCCCTAATCTTGATTATAATCCCTTAATCTCGAATCCCTAATTTCTAATATCTAATCCCCAATGATAAATCCAAATTTCCTAATCACTAATCTCCAATCCCTAATCTCTAATCAATAATCTCTTCATCACTAATCCCTAATCCATAATCCCTATTACTTATTTCTTAATTCCTACTCTCTAATCCCTTATCCTTAATCCCTAAAACCTAATCCATAATTACTAATCTATAATCCCTAATCATTAATCTCTGACACCTCCTCCATAACCCCTCCCTCCTCAATCCAAAATTCCTAACCTCTAATCCCTAATCCATCTCTTCTTCCTCTTCTTCTTCCTTTTCTTCTTCCTCTTCTTCTTCTTCTTCTTCCTCTTCTTCTTCTTCTTCCTAATCTTCTTTTTTTTCTCCTCTTCTACCTCAACTTTGTCTTCTTCTTCTTCTTCTTTTTCCACTTCTTCTTCTTCTTCTTCTCCTTCTTCTCCGACTTTGTTTTCTACTTTTCTTGTTCTTCTTCTTCCTCTCCTTCTTCCTCTTCTCCTTCTACTTCTTCTTCTTCTTTTCCTCCTCTTCCTCTTGTTCTTGTTGTCATTCTTGTTCTTCTTCTTCTTCTTCTTCTTCTTCTCCTTCTTCTTCTTCTTCTCCTCCTCCTTAACCATCTCTTTGTCATTCTACTTCTCCTTCTCCTTCTACCTCTCCTTCTCCATCTCCTCCTTATTCTCCTTCTCCTCCTTCTGCACATCCTCCTACTTTATTTCTCCTTCTTCTTATTCTTCTTTATCTTCTTCTTCTTCTTCTTCTTCTTCCTCTTCTTCTTCTTTCTTCTTTCTCCTTTCTTCTTTTTTCTTCTTTGTTCTCCCTTGTTCCTTCTTCCATCATCCTTCCACCTTCCTTCTTCCTTCATCTTTCTTTCTTCCTTCTTCTTTCTTCTTTCTTCTTTATTCTTCCTCTTCTTCTTCTTCCTCTTCTTCTTCTTCTTCTTCTTTTTTTTGCTCTTCATCTTCCTCCTCTTCGTCTTCTTCCATATTTCTTCTTCCTTCTTCCTTCTTTCTTCCTTCTTCTTCTTCCTTCTTCCTTATTCCTTCCACCTTTTCCTTAATCCCTAATATGTAATCCTTAATCCTAAATCCTTAATCCATTCTTAATCCCTAATCCTAAATCCTTAATGCCTAATATATATTCCCTAATCTCCAATCTCTAAACTCTAATACCTAATTCCTAATCCTTAATCCTTAATTTATAATCCATAATACCAAATCCTTAATTTCTAATCCTTAATCTCTAATCCTTAATCACTAATAATTAATCACCAATCCCTAATCCTAATCCTAATCCCTTAATCTCTAATCCCTAATCCTAAATATCTAATGCCTAATCTTGAATCCCAAATCCTTAATCCATAATCCTTAATCCTAAATCACTAATCTTTAAAAATTAATCCCTTAATCTTTAATCTTTATTCCTTAATCATTAATCCCTTCATCACTAATCTTTAATCTCTAATTCGTAATCCCTAATCTTTATTACTTATTCCCTAATCCCTTCTCCTTAATCCATAATCCTTAATCTCTAAAATAAATCCCTAATTGCTAATCCATAAACATTAATCCATAATCTCTAATCCTTAATTATTAATCCCTTCATCCCTAATCCCTAATCCCTAATCCCTAATCCTTAATCCATAATCCATAATCCCTATTACTTATTCCCTAATCCTTTCTCCCTTATCTGTAATCCTTAATCTCTATACTCCAATCCTTAATTACTATTCTATAATTCCTAATCCCTAATCTCTAATCTTTAATCAATAATCTTTTCATCTCTAATCCCTACTCTCTAATCCATATTCCTTAATTGTTAATCCATAATTTCAAATCTCTAGTCTCATCCCTAATCCCAAATGCCTAATACCTATTCTCTCCCTCCTTAATCCCTAATCTATAATACCTAAC
The DNA here is from genome assembly GCA_023846275.1 of Vanilla planifolia. Lineage (NCBI taxonomy): Eukaryota > Viridiplantae > Streptophyta > Magnoliopsida > Asparagales > Orchidaceae > Vanilla > Vanilla planifolia. The sequence goes on from JAIUJO010000519.1 coordinate 13,218, forward strand.
CTTGAATCCCCAATCCCTCTTCCCCTAATTTGTAATTTGTATTCCCAAATCTTTAATCCCTTACTCTTTAATCCACAGTCATTCATCTCTAGTCCATAATCCTAATTATAATCATATAATCTCTAATCCTTAATCCCTAATCTCTAATCTCTAATCCTTAATCCTAAATCCCTAATCACTATTCACTAATCCTTCATCTCTAATCCCTATTTGCTAATTCATAATCCCTAATCTTAAATACCTCAACTACAATCCTTAGTAATTAATCCCTTAAACATTAGTTTTAATCCCTAATCCCTAATCCCAAATCATTAATCCTATTAATTAAACTATTAATCCCTAATCCTTATTACTTATTCTATAATTCAAACATCATAATCTCTAATCCTTAATCTTGAATTACTAATCCATAATCCCTAATCCCTAAACCCCAATCCCTAACACTTAATCCATAATCCCTCCCTTTTAATCCATAATCCATAACCCGTAATCCCTAATCTCTAATCCATCTCTTCTTCCTCTTCTGCTTCTTCTTCTTCTTTCTTTCATTTTTCTTCTTCTTCTTCTTCTTCTTCTTCTTCTTCTTCCACTTCCTCTTCTTCTTATTTTTCTTCTTCTTTCTCATCTTTTTCTTCTTCTTCCTCTTCTTTCTAAGATTCCTCTCCATCTTATTCTTCTTCTTCTTCCTCCTCTTTATCTTCTTCTTTGACTTCTTCTATTACTTCTTCTTCCTCTTCTTCCTCCTTCTCTTCTTCTTTTTCTCCTTCTACTCCTTCTACTTCTCCTCCTTCTCCATGTCCTCCCCATTCTCCTTCACCTTCTTGTTCAACTTCTTCTTCTTCTTCTTCTTCTTTCTTCTTTCTTCTTTTTTTTATCTTCTTTCTTCTTTCTTCTTCCTTCTTCCTTCTTCCTTCTTCTTTCTCCCTTCCACCTTCCTTCTTCTTTCTTCCTTCTTTCTTTTCTCTTCTTTCTTCTTTCTTCCTTCTTTCTTCATTATTGTTCCTCTTCTTTTTTCTTTTCTTCTTTTTCTTCTTATTTCTCTTCTTCTTCTTTCTTCTTCCTTCTTCCTTCTTCTTTCTATCTTCTTCTTCTTCCTTCTTCCTTCTTTCTTCTCTCCTTTTTGTAATCCTTAATTCTTAATCCTTAATCTTAAATCATTAATCCATTTGTAATCCCTAATCTCTAATTTACAATAGATAATACTAAATCCCAAATCTCTAATTCTTAATCCCTAATTCTTAATCCTAAATCACTAATTTTGAATCCTTAAATCTTATTATCTAATCCCTTAATCTCTAATCCCTAGGCTGTAATATCTAACCATAAATTCGAAATCCTTAATAACTAATCTCTAATCTCTAATCCCTAGTCCTTATTCTCTTATCTATAATCTCTAATATTTAATCTACAATCTTTAATAAGTAATCCCTAATAATTAATCCCTTCAACCCTATTTTTTAATCTTTAATTATTAATCCCTAATCCATAATCCTTAATTGCTAATCCATAATCCCTAATCCCTACCCCTTAATCCTTAATCCCTAATACATAATACTTAATCTTTCCCTCCCTAATCCCTAATCCCCAATCCTTGATACCTAGTCTCCAATCACTAATAACTCCCTTCTTAATTGGTCATCTGTATTCCTAAATCATTAATCCCTCCTTCCTTAATCCCAAATCTCTACTCCTTAACCTCAATCTCTTAATCCTTAATTTCTAATCTTTAATCCCTAATCATTAGTCTATTAATCCCTAATCCCTAATCATTAATCCTTAATCCTTAATCTCTAATGCTTATTACTTATTCCATAATCTTAACTCTGTTATCCATAATTCTTAATCCATAAATCCTAATCTCTAATTTCTAATCCATAATCCTTAATCCTTTATCACTAATCTCTAATCCTTAATCCCTAACAACTAATCCTTAATTCTTCTCTCCTTAATCCTTAATTTCTAACCTCTAATCACTAATCCTTAATCCATCTCTTCTTCTTCTTCTTCTTCTTTCTCCTCTTCTTCTTCCACTTTCTTCTTCATCTTCCTCTTCTTCCTCTTCATCTTCTTTTTCTTCATCAACTTCTTCCTTATCTTCCTCTTTTTCCTCTTCTTCTTCTTCTTCTTCTACTACTACTACTTCTACTTCTTCTTCATCTTCTTCTTCCTCTTCCCCTTCTTCTTATTTTCCTCCTTTTCTTGTTCTTCTTCTTCCTCTTCTTCTTCTTCTTCTTCGTTTTCTTCTTCTTTTTCTTCTTTTTCTTCTTCTTCTTCTTCTATTTCTTCATTTTCTTCTTCTTCACCATCTTCTTCTACTCCTCCTTCTTCTCCATCACTCTATTCTTGTCTTTCCCGTTCTCCTCCTTTTCCACCTCCTCTTTCAACTTCTCCTTCTCCTTCTCCTTCATCTCCTTCTCCTTCTCCATATCCTTCTCCTTCTCCTTCTCCTCCACCTCCACCATGTCCTCTTAGTTTTTCTTCTTCCTCTTCTTCTTCTTCTTCTTCTTCTTCTTTCCTTTTCTTTCTTCTTTCTTTTTTCTTCTTTCTTCTTCCTTCTTCCTTCAACCTTCCACCTTCCCTCTTCCTTCTTCCTTCTTATTTCTTCCTTCTATCTTCTTTCTCGTTTCTTCTTTCTTCTTCCTCTTCTTCTTCTTCTTCTTCTTCTTCTTTTTCCTCTTCTTCTTCATACTTATGTTCTTCTTCCTTCTTCATTCTTCAAATTTTCGTCTTCCCTCTTCTTTCTTCCTTCTTCTTTTTTCTTCCTTCTTCTTTTTTCTTCCTTCTTCCTTCTCTGATTTCCTTAATCAATAATCCCTAATCCTTAATCCTTAATCTTTCATCTATCAATAATCCCAATCCCTAATTTTTAATCCTTAATCTCTAATTTCTAAACCGTAATCCTTAATACCTAATTCCTAATCCCTAATCTCTAATCTCTAATCTATAATCCATAATTCCTAATTCCTAACCTCTAATCCTTAATCCCTAATCCTAATTTATTACACTCTAATCACTAATCTTAATAGTAATTTTTAATCTCTAATCCCTAATCATTAGTCTCTAATACTTAATCTTGGAACCCAAATTCTGAATCACTAATCTCTAATCCCTCCTTCTTAATCCATATTCCTTAATCAGTAATCCCTAATCATAACTCCCCTTTAATCATTAATCCATAATCCCAAATCCTTAATCTTTAATCCCTTCATCCTTAGTCTCTAGTCTTTAATCCTTAATCCCAATTCCATATTACTTTTTCCTTAATCCCTACTCCCTAATATGTAATCCTTAATCCTTAAACCCAAATCCTCATTACTAATCAATAATTCTTAATCTTTAATCCCTAATCATTAATCCCTAACTATTAATACCGAATACTTAATCCCTCCTTTCTTAATTCCTATTCCCTAATACCTAATCTCGAATCCCCAAACCCTCCCTTTCTAACCAATAATCGGTATTCCACAATCCATAATCCCTTCTTCCTCAATGCCAAATCCCAAATCTCTAGTCCCTAATTTGAATTATAATTGTTTAATCTCTAATCTTGAATCTCAAATTACTTTTTAATAATCTCTAACCCTTAATCCCTAATCTCTAATGAAGAATTCATAGTCCTAAACCACATATCTACAACCCGTAGTAAGTAGTCCGTTAATCCTTCATCTCTAATCTATTATCCATAATCATTAATCCCTTCATCACTAATCTTTAATTCCTAGTCCCTAATCCCTATTCCCTATTACTTATACCATAATCCCTTTTCCCCAATCTATAATCCTTAATTCTTAAAGCCTAATCCCTATTATTAATCCATAATCTCTAATCCCTAAAACCAAATCCGTAATCGGTACTACCTAATACCTAATCCCTCTCTTCTTAATCTTTAATCCCTAAACCCAAATCACTAACCCCTAATCCTTAATCCTTTGTCCATCTCTCCTTCCCCTTCTTCTTCTTCTTCCTCTTCTTTTTTTCTAGTTCCTCATTTTCTTCTCCTTCTTCTCCTTCATCCTCATCTTCCTCTTCTTCTTCTTCTTCATCTTCTTCTTCCTCTTCTTCTTCTTCTTCTTCATTTTCTCCTTCTTTTCATGTTCTTCTTCTTCCTCTTGTTCTCCCCCAACTTCTTCTTCCTCTTCTTTTGCTTCTCCTTCTTCTTCTTCTTCTACTTCTTCTACCATTTCTTCTTCTTCTTCTTCTTCTTCTTCTTCTTCTTCTTCTTTTTCTTCTTTTTCTTCTTCTACTCCTTCTCCTTCTTCTTCTTCTCCTTCTCGCACTCCTTGTCTTTCTCCATCACCTTCTCCATCTCGTTCTCATACTCCTTCTCCATGTTCTTCTCCATCTCCTTCTCCTTATCCTGCTCGTTCTCCCTTTCCTCCTCCACTTTCTCTTTCTACTTCTTCTCCTTAATCTTCCTTCTTCATTCTTTATTCTTTTTGCTTCTTTCTTTGTCCTTCTCCTTTCTTCTTTCTTTCCTCTTTTTCTTTCTTATTTCTTCTTTCTTCTTTATTCTTCCTCTTCTTCTACCTTTTCTTCTTCTTCTTCTTCTTGTTCTTCTTCCTTTTCTTCTTCGTCCTATTCCTCTTCTTCATTCTTTCGTCTTTCTTCGCCCTTGTTCTTCTTTCTTTTTTCTTGTTCTTCCTTCTTTCTTCTTTCTTTTCTTTATTCCCTAATCTCTAATCCCTAATCTTTAATCCTTAATCCCTAATTCATCTTTAATCCTTAATACCAAATTCTTAATCTCTAAAATCTATTCTTTGAACTTTAAACTTTAATCCCTAATCCTTAATACATAATTCCTAATTCCTACTCCCTAATCTATAATCCCTAATCCTTAATCTCTAATCTTTAATTCCTAACCACTAATCTGTAATCCATAATCCCTAATCTCTAATCCATAACCCTAATCTTAATCCCTTAATCTCTAATCCCTAATCTCTAATACTTAATCCTAAATCTCGAATCCCTATTCGCTAATCTCTAATCCTTAATCCCTAATCCTTATTCTTGAATCCATAATCCCTAATCTTTAATAATCAATTCTTAATCCTTAATCATTAATCTTATCATCTCTAATCCCTAATCCCTAATCCTTAATCCATAATCCTTAATCCATATTACTTATTCCCTAATGCCTATTACATAATCAATAATCTTTAATCCCTAAACCCTAATCTCTCGTTGCTTATCCATAATCCATAATTCCTAATGCCAAATACCTAATTCCTCCCTACTTAATCCTTAATCCATATCCCTAATACCTAATCTGTAATGCTCAATACCTCCCCCTCCTAATTCGTAATCCATATTCCCTAATCTCTAATCCCTATTCCCTAATCTTTACTCCCTAATTCTGAATTCTTAATTATTAATCCTTAATCTCTAATCAATCTTTAATCCTTAATCTCTAATCCATCTTGTACTTCTTCTTCTTATTCTTCTTCCTCTTCCACTTCTTCTTATTTTTCTCCTCCTACTAATTCTTATTATTGTACTTCTTTTTCTTCTTCCTCCTACACTTCTTTTTCTACTTTTATTCTTCTTCTTCTTCTTCTTCTTCTTCTTTTTCTTCTTCTTCTTCTTCATCATCATCTTCTTATTCCTACTATTATTCATCTTCTTCCCCTTCTTCTTCCATTTCCTCTTCCTCTTCCTCTTCTTCTTCCTCGTCTTCTTTTTCTTGCTCTTCCCCTTCTTCCTCATCCTCCTTTTGTTCTTCTTCTTCTTTGACTTCCACTTTTTCTTCTTCTTTTTCTTTTTTATCTGTCTTTGCTTCTTCTTTCTCCTCATATTCATCTAATTCTTCCTCTACTTCTTCTTCATCTTCTTCATCTTCTTCTTCTTCCACTTCCTCTTCTTCTCGTTCTTCTTCTTATTCTTCATCATCATTATCTTCTTCTCCTTCTTTCTCTTCTTCCTCTTCCTTCTCCTCTTCTTCTTCTTCTTCTTCTTTCTCCTCATATTCTTCTATTTCTTCTTCTTCTTCTTCTTCTTCTTCATCATCTTCTTCTTCCACTTCCTCTTCTTCTCATTCTTCTTCTTATTCTTCATCATCATCATTATCTTCTTCTTCTTCTTTCTCTTCTTCCTCTTCCTCCACCTCTTTTTCTTCTTCTTCTTCATCTTCTTCTCCTCCACCTTCTTCTTCTCCATCTTCTTCTTCTTCATCATTTTTCTCTTCTTCTTCCTCTTCTAGATCTTCTTCTTCCTTTTCTTCTTCTTCTTCTTCCTCTTCTACATCTCCTTCCTCTACTTATCCTTCTTCTTCCTTATCTTCATATTCCACTTTATCTTCCTCTTCTTCTTCTTCTCCTTCTTCTTCTTCTCCTTGTTCTTCTCCTTCTTCTTCTTCTACTACTTCTTCTTCTCCTTCTTCTTCTTCTCCTTCTCCTTCTTCCTCTTCTTCTTCTTCTTCTTCTTCTTTTTCTTCTTCCTCTTGTTCTTCTCCTTCCACTTTTTCTTCTACTTTTTCCTCTTTCTTTCTTCCTCTTCTTCTTCTACTACTTCCTCTACTTCTTCTATCCGCTCTCCTTATTCCACTTATTATTCTTCTTCTTCCACTTCTTGTTCTTCATTTTTTTCTTCTAATTATTCAACTTCTGCCCTTCCTCTTCCTCTTCTTCTTCATCTTTTACTTCTTCTTCTTCTTCTTCTTTTTCTCCTTCTTCCTCCTTTTATTCTTCTTTTCTTATTTTTCTTTATCTTCTTCCCCTTATTCTTCTTCCTCTATATCTTCTTCTTCCTCTTTATTCTTCTACAACTTCTACTTCTTCCACTAACTCTTCTTCTTCTCCTTCTTCCTCATCATCTTCATCTTCATTTTCTCTTCTTCCTTATGTTGTTATTCTTCTTCTTCTTCTAGTACTTCTTCATAATCATCATCATCAACATCTTCTTCCTCTTCTTATTCTTATTCTTCTACCACTTCAACTGCTTCTTTGTCTTTATCTTCTTCTTCTTCTTCATCATCTTTGTCTTCTTTTTCTCCAACTTCTTCCTCTTCTTTTTCTTCTTCTTATTCTACTTGTCATCTTCTTTTTCTTCTTCTTCTTCTTCTTTTCTTTCCTTCTTCTTCATCTTCTTCTTATTCTTCCTTTTGTTCACCTTCTTCTTCTTCTTCTTCTTTTTCTCCTTCTCCTTCTCCTTCTCCTTCTTCTTTTTCTTCTTCTTCTTCTTCTCCATCTTCTTCTTCTTCTTCTTCTTCTTCCCCTTCTTTTTCCTCTTCTTCTTCTTCCTCTAGCTCTCCTTCTTCTTATTCTTCCTCTTCTTCTTCCTCCTCCTCTTCTTCTTCTTCTTCCCCCTCGTCCTCTTCTTCCTCATCTTCTTTTTCTTCTTCTTCTTCATCATCATCATCTTCTTCCTCTTCTTCCTCTTTTCCTTCTTCTTCTTCTTTTTATTCTTCTTATTCTTCTTCTTCTTGTTTTCTTACTCTTCTTCTACTTCCTCTTCTTTTTCTTTGTCATCTTTTCTTATTTTCCTTCTTCTTCTTCTTCTTCTGCTCCTTCCTCTCGTTCTTCTTCTTCTTCTCCTCTTCCTGTTGTTATTCTATTTCTTCTTCTTCATCTTCTTCTTATTGTTCTTCAAATTCTTCTTCTTCTTCATCATCTTCTTCTTCTTCTTCTCTTCTATCTTCTTCTTCTTACATGTTCTTCTTCTTCATCTTCTTTTTATTCTCTTTCTTTCTATTCTTCTTCTTGTACTTCTTCTTCTTCTTCTTCAACAACTACAACTACTACTTCATCATTTTCATCTTCTTCTCGTTCTTCTTCCTCTTCTTCTTCTTCTTCTTCGCTTCCGTAATCCCAAATCCCTAGTTCCTAACTAATAATCCCTAATCCTTAATCCTCAATCCCTAATCCTTAATCCATAAAATCCCTAATCTTTAAGATATAATCCCTTAATCTTTAATCCGTAAGCCCTAATCCTTATCTTTAAACCCTTATCCTAAATCCCTAATATTTAATCTTTAATCTCTAATCTCTAATCTCTAATCCCAAATTCATAATCCTTAATCTCGATTCCCTAATTCCTAATCCTTAAAATCACAATCGCTTGATCTGTAATAAAAAATCTCCAATCCTTAATCCCTATAACCTAACCTTTATTAACTACTACTTAATTCCTAATCCTTAATCATAAATCATATTCCCTAATAGCTATTCCTTAATCCCTAATCACTAATCCTTAAACCTTGAGGCTAATCACAAAACCATCATTCATGACCCTTAACTACTAATTTGCAATGAGTAAACCTAGTCCCTAATCGCTAATCACTAATTTCTAATCCTTTATCCCTAATCCCAAATCCATAATCTTCTTTTTCTTCGTTTTCTTCTTCTTCTAGTTCTGCTTCTTCTTCTTCTTTTACATCTTCTTTGTCTGCTTCTATTTTTACTTCTTCTACTTCAAATTCTTCTTCTTTTCCTTCTACTTCTTCATCTTCTTCTTCCACTTCTTCCTGTTTATCCTATTCTTCTTCCTCTTGGTCATCTTCTACTTCCTCTCCTTCTTGTTCCTCTTCTTCTTCTTCTTCTTCTTCCTCTTCTTCTTTCTCATCTTCTTCTACTTCCTCTTCTTCCTCCTCTACTTCTTCTAATTATTTGTCTTCTACCTCTTCTTCTACTTTTTCTACTTCTTCTTCTTCTCTTTCTTCTTCTTCTTCTTCTTCTTCTTCTTCTTCTTTCTCCTCTTCTTCATCTTCATCTTCCTCTTCATCTTTTCCTCTTCTTTCTCTTCTTCTACTTCTTATTCCTCTTCTTTGTCTTCTTCCTCTTCTTATTCCACTTCTTCCACTTCTTCTTCTTCTTCTTCTTCTTCTTCAACTTCTTTATCTTCTTCGTCATCTTCTCCACAACTTTCTATTCTTCTTCTTCTTCCTCTTCCTCTTCCTCTTCTACATCCTCTTCTTCTTCTTCCTTTTCCTCCTCCTCTTTTTCTTCTTCACCTCCTTTATCCTTTGCTTCTTCTTTTTCTTCTTCTTCCTTTTCTTCTTTATCTTCTTCTTTTCACTCCTCTCCTAACTCCTCTTCTTCTTCTCCTTCATCTTCTTCTTCTTCTTCTTCTTCTTCTTCTTCTTTTTATTATTCTACTTCTACTTCTTCTTCTTGCACTTCTTCCACTTCATCTTGCACCTCTTCTTCTTCTTCATCTACTACTTCTTCTTCCTCCTCCCCTTCCTCTTCTTCCTCATCATCATCTTCTTCTTCTTCTTCTTGCTCTTCTTCTTCTTCTTCCTTTTCTACTTTTTCTTCTTCGTCTTCATCCTCTACTTCTTCTTCTTCTTCTTTTTCTTCCTCTTCTTATTTTTCTTCCTCTTCTTCTTCTTTCACATTTTTTCTTCTTCTTCTTCTTATTCCTCTTCTTTTTCTTCTCTTTCTTCTTTTTCTTCATTTTTTCTCTTTTTCTTCTTTTCTTTCTTCCTCTTCTGGTGCTTCTTGATCTTCTTCTTCTTCTTCTTCTCCTTCTTCTTCTTCTTCTTCTTCTTCTTCCTATTCCACTTCCTCTTCTTCTTCCACTCCATCTTTTTCTTCTACTTCTTCTCTTCTTGCTTTTCTTTGTTTTCTTCTTCTTCATCTTCTTCCACTTCCTCTACTTCTTCTTATTCCTCATCATCTCCTCCCTCTTCTACTTCTTTTGCTTCTTCTTCTTCTTCATCATCACCATCTTCTTCTTATTCTCCTTCTTTTACTTCTTCATGTGCTTCTTCCTCTTCTTCTTCTTCTTCTTCTTCTTCCTCTATTATTCTTCTTCTTTTTTAATCCTAATCTAATATCTTTAATCCTTAATCCCTAATCCTTAACCTCTATTCCTTAATATTATGACCTAATCTTGTACACAAATTCTTAATCCATAATCATTAATCCTGATTCATGAATCGCTAATCCTTAGTTCTTAATTTTAAATTCCTTGATCTTTAATCCATAATCTCTAACCCATAGTCCCTAATACTCAATCCCTTAATCCCTAATCCGTTAATCTTTATTTCTTAATTCCTAATAAATAAATCATGTTCTTGAAAACCAATCCCTTACTCCCTAAGCATTAATTTCTAAACCCTAACCCTAATCACTAATCTATAATTAAAAATCTCAAATCCTTAATTCCTAATCACAAATACCTAATCCATAATCCTTAAACTATCATCCACACGTCACTAATCTCTAATCCCTAATCTTTAATGCCAAATCTTCTTTTTTTTCTTCTTCTTTTTCTTCTTCTTCTTCTTCCTTCTCCTCCTCCTCCACCTCTTCGTCTTCTTCTTCTTCTTTTCTTCTTCTTCTTCTTCTTCTTCCTTTTCTTCTCTTTCTCTTCTCCCTTCTATTCTTACTCTTCCCTTTGTTCCACTTCTGTCTTCTTCCTCTCCTTCTTCCTCCTCTTCTTCTTCATCCTATTCAACTTCTTCTTCTTCTTATTCACTACTTCTCCTCATCTTCCTATTCTTCTTCTTCTTCTTCTTCATCTTCTTCTTCCTCTTCTTCTTCAACTTCCTCCTTCTCCACTTCTTCTTCTTATTCTTATTCTTTTTCTTCCTCTTCTTTGTTTTCTTCTTCTTCTTCCTTTTCTTATTATTCTTCTTCCTCTTCCTCTTCTTCTTCTCCTTCTTATTCTTCTTTGTCTTCTACATCTTCCTTTTCTTCTTGATCTTCTTCTTCTTCTTCATCACCTTCGTCTAGCACTTTTTATCCTTCTTCTTCTTCCTCTCCTACTTTTGCTTCTTGTTCTTCTTCTTCTTCTTCTTTTTCTTCTTCTATTTTTCTTTCTTTTCTTCTTCTTCTTCTTATTCTTCTTCTTCCTCTTCTTCTTCTTCATCATCTTTTCCTCTTCTTCTTCCCCTTCATATTCTTCTTCTTCATCTTTTTCTTCGTCTTCTTATCCTCGTCCTCCTCCATCTTTGACATCTTCTTCTTCTTCTTCCACATCTTGTTCTTCTTATTATTCTCCTTCGTCTTCTTCTACTTCTTCTTCTCCTCTGCCTCTTTCTTCTCCTTCTTCTTTTTCTTCTTCTTCTTTTTCTTCTTCATCATCTTGTTCTTCTTCTTCTTCTCTTTCATCTTCTTCTTCCTCTTCTTCTTCTTCTTTTCTTCTTCCTTTTCTTCCTCTTTTTCTACTACTTCTTCCTCTTCCTCTTCCTCTTCATCCTCTTCCTCTTCTACTTCTTCTTCTTCTTCTTCTTCTTCTTCTCCTCCTCCTCTTCTTATTGTTATTCTGTTTCTTCTTCTTCCTCTTCTTCTTCTTGTTCTTCTTCAACTTCTTCTTCTTCTTCTTTTACATCTTCTTCTTCATCATCTTCGTTTTATTCTCTTTCTTTTTAGTCTTCTTCTTCTTCTTCTTCAAATACTACAATTACTACTTCTTCATCGTCTTAGTCTCCTTCTTGTTCTTCTACCTGTTCTTATTCTTCTTCTCATCCCTAATCCGAAATCCCTAATTCTTAATAAATAATCCTTAATTCTTAACCTCAATCCTTAATTCTTAAACCATAATTTCTAATCTTTAAGATCTAATCCCTTAATCTTTAATCCCTAATCCCTAATCCTTATCTTTAATCCCTTATCAAAAATTCCTAATCTCTAATCTCAAATCCCAAATTCATAATCCTTAATCTCAAATCCCTAATTCCTAATCTTTAAAATCATAATTAATTGTTCTTTAGTCCAAAATCTCAAATCCTTAATACTTATAACCTAACCCTTTAATCACTGATCCTTAATTCTTAATCCTTAACCCATAAATCATATTCCTTAATAGCTATTCCTTAATCCCTCATCACTAATCCTTAAAAATTAAGGATAATTATTGATCCTTAATTCATAATCCTTAATTCCTAATCTATAATGAGTAAACCTAATCCTAAATCCCTAATCTCTAATTTCTAATCCTTTATCCTTAATCCCCAAATCCATATGTCCCTAATCCATAATCTTCTTTTTCTTCATTTTCTTCTTCTTCTCCTTCTATTTTTACATCTTTTACATAAAATTTTTCTTCTTTTCCTTCTACTTCTGCAACATCTTCTTCTTCTTCTTCCTCTTCTTCCTATTTATCCTCTTCTTCTTCTTCCTCTTGTTCATCTTCTTCTTCCTCTCCTTCTTGTCCCTCTTCTTATTCTTCTTCTTCTTCTACCTCCTCTTCTTCTTTCTCTTCTTCTTCCTCATCCTCTTCTATTTCTTCTTCTTCTAATTATTCTTCTTCCACCTCTTCTTCTACTTCTTCTTCTTCTTCTTCTTCTTTTTGCTCTTCTTCATTTTCATCTTCCTCTTCTTCGTCTTGTTATTCCTCATATTCTTCATCTTCTTCGTGCTGTTCTCCTCATCTTTCTATTCTTCTTCTTCTTCTTCTTCCTCTTCATCTTCCTCTTCTTCTTCTTCCTCCTCCTCCTCTTTTTCTTCTCCTCCTCCTTTTTGCTCTTCTTCTTCTTCGTCTTCTTCTTTTTCTTCATCATCTTCTTCTTTTCACTCCACCTTTCATTCCTCCTCTTCTTCTTCTCCTTCATCTTCTTCTTCTTCTTCTTCTTCTTCTTCTTCTTCTTCTTCTTCTTCTACTTCTTCTTCCTCTTCTACTTCTTCTTCTTCCTCTTCTTCCACTTCTTCAATCTCATTTACTTCTTTGTCTACTTATTCTTCTTCTTCTTCCTCCTCCTCCTCTTCCTCTTCTTCCTCATCATCTTCTTCTTCTTCTTATTGCTCTTCTCCTTCTTCTTCCTCTTCTTCATCTTGTTTTTCTTCTTCTTTGTCCTATTCTTCTTCTTCTTCCTCTTCTTCTTGTTTTTCATCCTCTTCTTCTTCTTTTACTTTTTTTTCTTCTTCTTTTTCTTCTTCTTCTTCTTCTTCTTCACTTTCTCCATCTACTTTTTCTTTATTATTTTTTTTTCTTTTTCTTCTTTTCCTTCTTCCTCTTCTTTTTCTTCTTACTCTTCTTCTTCTTCTTCTTCTCTTTCTTCTTCTTCTTCTTCTTCTTCCTCCTATTCCTGTTCTTCTTCTAGTTGGTCTTCTTCTTCTACTTATTCTTCTCTTCATGTTCTTCTTTGTGTTCTTCTTTTTCTTCTTCCTCTTCCTCTTCTTCTTCTTATTCTTAATCTTCTTCTCCCTCATCTCCTACTTTTACTTCGTCTTCTTCATCATCATCTTCTTCTTCTTATTCTCCTTCTTCTTCTTCTTCATGTACTTCTTCTTCTACTACTACTACAACTACTTCATCTTCTTCTTCTTCTTCTTCTTCTTCTTTCTTAATCCGTAATCTTTAATCTAATATCTTTTTTCCTTAATCCCTAATCCTTAACCCTTATTCCCTATCATTTATGATCTAATCCTATGCTCCAATTCTTAGTCCATAATCCTTAATCCTGATTCACTATTTGCTTATACTTAGCTCTTAATATTTAATACCTTGAAATTTAATCCATAATCTTTAACCCATAGTCCCTAATGCTCAATCCCTTAACCCTAATCCCTTAATCCCTAATCCACTAATCTTTATTTCTTAATTCCTAACAAATAAATCATATTCTCTAATACCAATTCCTTAATCCCCAAGCACTAATTTCTAATCCCTAAAGCTAATCACTAATCTCTAATTCAAAATCACGAATTCTTAATCCCTAATGACAAATACCTAATCGTTAATCCTTAAACTCTCATCCACACGTCACTAATCTCTAATCCCTTTAATGCCCAATCTTCTTCTACTTCTTCTTCTTCCTCCTCCTCCTCCTCCCCCACCTCTTCGTCTTCTTCTTCTCTTCTACTTTTTCTTCATCTTCTTCTTTTCCTCTTCTCCTTCCTCTTCTTCCACTTCCCTTTGTTCCACTTATGTCTTCATCCTCTCCTTCTTCCTCCTCCTCTTCTTCAACCGAATAAACTTCTTCTTCTTGTTCATTAACTTCTCCTCATCTTCCTATTCTTCTTCTTCTTCATCATCATCATCTTCCTCTTCTCCTTCTACTTCCTCCTCCTCTTCTTCTTCGTTTTATTCTTCTTCTACCTCTTTTTCATTTTCTTCTTCTTCTTCTTCATCTTCTTCATCTTCTTCTTCTTCTTTTTCTTATTCTTCTTATTCCTTATCCTCTTCTTCTTCTTACTCTTCGTCTTCTTCTCCTCCTTCTTCTTTGACCTCTACTTCTTCCTTTTCTTCTTATTCTTCTTCTTCTTCATCACCTTCGTTTGGCAGTTCTTCTTCTTCTTCTTCTTCCCCCCACTTCTGCTTCTTCTTCTTCTTCTTTTTCTTCTTCTTTTCTTTTTCTTGCCTTTATTCTTCATCTTCTTCTTATTTTTCTTCTTCATGTTCTTCTTCTTCATAATCTTTTTCCTCTTCTTCTTCCCCTTCTTATTCTTCTTATTCATCTTTTACTTCGTCTTCTTCTCCTCCTCCATTTTTGACATCTTCTTCTTCCACTTCTTGTTCTTCTTATTCTTCTCCTTCTTCTTCTTTTACTTGTCCTCCTCCTCCTCCTTCTCCTCCTTCTTTTACTTCTTCTTCTGCTTCTTCTTCCCCATCTTCTTCTTCTGCTTCTTCTTTTTCATCTTCATTTTCTTCCTTTTTTTCCCTCTTCCTCTTCCACTTCATCCTCTTCCTCTTCTACTTCTTCTTCTTCTTCTTCTTCTTCTTCTTCTTCTTCTTATTCTTCTTCTTCTTCTTCTTCTTCTTCTTCTTTTTCCTCTTCTTTTTATTGGTCTTCTTCTCCTTTTCCTCCTCTTCTTCTTCTTTTTCTTCTAACTCTTATTCTTCTTCATCATTTTTTTGTTAGTCTTCTTCTCCTTTTCCTCCTTTTCTCTTCTTTATCATCTTATTCATATTCTTCTTCTTATTATATTTTCTTCTTCTTTTTTCCTCTTCTTCTTCCCCATCTTGTTCTTCTTCTTCTTCTTCTTCTCCACCTCCTCCTCCCCCTCCTCCACCTTCTTCAACTTCATCTTCTTCTTCTTCTTCACTTCATCATCTTTTTATTCTTCTCCTTCTTCTACTACAACTGCTTCTATTTCTTGTCATCCTCCTCCTCCTCCATCTTCTTCCTCAACTTCTACTTCTTCTTCTTCTTCTTCAACTTCTACATCTTTTCTTCATCGACTTTTTTTTCTTCTTTTTCATCTTTTTCTTCTTCTTCTTCTTCTTCTTCTTCTTCTTCTTCTTTAGCTTCAACCCGTGCACCTTCTTCTTCTTCTTCTTCTTTCACTTCTTATTCTTCTTCCTCTACTTCTCCTTATTTCTCTTCTTCTCCTTCTTCTTATTCCTCTTCTTCTTTGTCCTCTTTCTCTTGTTCTTCTTCTTCTTCTCCTTGTTTCATATCCTTTTCAACCTCTAATTCCACTTCTTCCTCATCTTCCAATTCTTTGTTTTCTTCTTCTCTTACCTTTACTTCTTTTTCTTCTACTTCTTCTTCTATTTCTTCTTCTTCTTCCACTACTTCCTCTTCTTTTTCCTCCTAATTTCTTGTTTTTCTTCTTCATCTTTTATTTGTTGTTGTTGTTCTTCTTCTATCACTTCTTTGTCTTCTTGTTTTTATTCTTCGACTTCTTCATCATCTTCTTCATATAATTCTTCTTCTTCATCTTCTTCTTCTTCCTCTTCTTCTTCTTCTTCTTCCACTTCTTTGCCTTCTTTCTCTTCTTCTTCCTCTACCTCTTCACCTTCTTCTGCATCTTTGTCATCCTCTTCTTTCTCTTTTTCCTCATCTTCCTCTGGTACTTCTCCTTTTTCCTCATTCTATACTTCTTCTTCTTCTTTCACTTATTATTATTATTATTCTTCTTCTTCTTGCTCTTCTTCTCATTCTTCTTCTTCTTTGTTGCCATCTTCTTCTTCTTTGTTGCCATCTTCTTCTTCTTCTTCTTTTCCTCTTCTTCATCTTCCTCAGTTTGCTCTCTTCTTCTTCTTCTTCTTCTTCTACAATTTGTTATTCTTTTTCTTCTTATTCCTCCTCTTCTTCTTCTTCTCCTTTTTATTCTTCTTCTCCTTCTTCCTCTTCTTCTTCTTCCACTGCTTATTTTTATTATTATTATTATTTTTCTTTGTCCTCTTCTTGTTCTTATTCTTCTTATTCTTCTTGCGCTTCTTCTTCTAAAACTTTTTTATTTTCTTCTTCCTCCTCTTCTTCAACTTCTCCCTCTTCTTCCCCCACTTCTTCTTCTTCTTCATTTTCTTCTTCCTCCTCTTCTTCTCCTTCTTCGTCATCTTCTTCTACTTCTTCTTCCACTTCTTCCACATCTTCCTCCTCTTCTTCTTCTTCTTTTTCCTCTTTGCCTTCTTCTTCTTCTTCTTCTTCTTCTTCCTGATCTTCTTCTTCTTCTTCTTCCTCGTCTTCTTCTTCCTCTACTTTTTCTTTTTCTTCATGTTCTTCCTTTTCCGCTTCTTCTTCTTCTTCTTCTTCTTCTACATCTTGTTGTTCTTTTTCCTCTTCTTTTTTTCCTTCCTTCTTCTTCATCATCTTCTTCTTCTTTTTCTTCTTCTTCTATTTCTTCTTCTTCTTCTTCTTCTTCCTCTTCTTCTTCTTCTTCTTCAACTTCTTCTTCTCTTTCTTCTTCTTCTTCTTCTTCTTCTTCTTCTTCACCATCTTCTTCTTCTTCAACTTGTTCTTCTTCTTGTTCTTCCTTTTCATCTTCTTCTCTTTCTTTCGCTTCTCATTCTTCCACTTCTTCTTCTTCTTCTTCTCCTTCTTCCTCTTCTTCTTCTTCTTCTTCTTCTTCTTCTACTTCTTGTTCTACTTCTTCCTCTTTTTCTCCATTTCCCTCTTCTTCTTCTTCTTCTTCTAATTGTTTTTCTTCTTCTCTTTCTTTTTCTTCTTCTTCTCCTTCTTATTCTTCTTCTTCTTCCTCATCCTCTTCTTGTTGTTCCACTTCTTCTTCTTGCTCTCCTTCCCTTTCTTCTTGGCCTTCTTTTTTGTTTTCTTCTTCTTCTCCCTCTTGTTCTTCTAGCTCTTTTTCTTCTTCTACTTCTTCTTTTTCACCATCATCATCGTTATCATCATCATCTTCTTCTTCTTCTTCCTCCTCTTCTAGTTCTTCATTTTCCTCTTCTGCTTTTTCTTGTTGTTCTTCTGATTCTCCTTCTTCTTCTACTTGTAGTTCTTCTTCCACATTTTCTTCTTCTTCCTCTTCTTCATATTCTTCTTCTTCCCTTTCTTTTCCTCTTCTCCTTCTTCTTCTTCTTCTACTACTACTACTGCTTCTTCTTCTTCCTCTTCTTCTTCTTCTTCTTCTTCTTCTTCTGCTCCTTCTTCTTTTTCTTCTTCTTGCTCTTCTTCTCATCCTGTTACTTCTTCTCTTCCTCTTTCTCTTCATCTTCTTGCTTTTCTTCTTTTTCCTCTTCTTCCTCTTCTTCTTTCTCTTCTTGTTCTTCTTCTTCTTCCTCTTCTTCCAAATCTTCCTGTTCTTCTTCTTCCTCTTCTTTTTCTTCCTCCTCTTCTTCTTCATCATCATCTTCTTCATTTTCTTCTACTTCTTCTTCATCATCATCATCATCTTCTTATTCTTTTTCTTATTCTTCCCCTTCTTCTTCTTCTTCTTCTTCTTCTTCTTCTTCTTCTTCTTCTTTTTCTTCTTCATTGTCTTCATCATCATAATCATCTTTTTCTTCTTCTTCTTCTTCCTCTTCTTCATCTTCTTCTTTTTGTTCTTCTTCTTCTTTTTCTTCTTCTACTTCTTCCTCTTCTACTTCTTCCTCTTCCACTTCTTCTTGCTCCTCTTCTTCTTCTTTGTCTACTTCTTCTTCTTCTTGCTCCTGTTCCTCTTCTTCCTCATCATCTTTTTCTTCTTCTTTTTGCTCTTCTTCTTCTTCTTCCTCTTCTTCATCTTTTTCTTTTTCTTCTTGATCCACTTCTTCTTCTTCTTCTTTTTCTTCCTCTTCTTCTTCTTTAACTTCTTTTCTTCTTCTTCTTCTTCTTCTTCTTCTTCTTCTCCTTCTCCTTCTTTTTCTTCATTTTTTTCTTTCTTTTTTTCTTCTTTTCCTTCTTCCTCTTCTTCTTCTTCTTGATCTTCTTCTTCTTCTTCTTAATCTCCTACTTATTCTACTTCTTCTTCCTCTTCCTCTTCTTCTTCGAGTTCATCTTTTTCTTCTGCTTCCTCTCTTCTTGTTCTTCTTTGTGTTCTTCTTCCTCTTCTTCTTCCATTTGTTCCTCTTGTTCTTCATCTTCTCCTCAATCTTCTACTACTTGTATTTCTTCTTCTTCTTCATAATCATAATCTTCTTATTATTCTCCTTCTTCTTCTTCTTCATGTACTTCTTCTTCTACTACTACTATTACTATTACTACTTCATCTTTTTCTTCTTCTTCTTCTTCTTCTTCCTCTATTCTTCTTCTTCTTTCTTAATCCCTAATCTAATATCTTTAATACTTAATCCCTTATCCTTAACCTTTATTCCCTAATATTTATGATCTAATGTTATACTCCAATTCTTAATCCATAATCCTTAATCCTGATTCGCTAATCACTAATCTTTAGTTCTTATCTTTTAATCCCTTGATCTTTAATCCATAATCTCTAACCCATAGTCCTTAAGATTCCATCCCTTAACCCAAATCAATTAAACCTTAATCCTTAATCCCCTATTCTTTATTTCTTAATTACTAATAAATAAGTCATATTCTCTAATACTAATTCCTTAATTCCTTAGCACTAATTTCAAAACCCTAACCCAAATCACTAATCTCTAAATCAAAATCTCAAATTCTTAATCCCTAACCACAAATACCTAATCCTTAATCCTTAAACACTCATCACGTCACTAATTTCTAATCCTATATCTTTAATGCCTAATCTTCTTCTTCTTCCTCCTCCTCCTCCTCTTCGTCTTCTTGTTCTTCTTCTTCTTTTCTTCTTCTTCTTCTTCTTCTTCCTCTTCTACTTTTCCACTTCTCCTTTCTCTTCTTCCTCTTCCCTTTATTCCACTTCTGTCTTCTTCCTCTCCTTCTTCCTCCTCCTCTTCTTCAACCTAGTAAACTTCTTCTTGTTCATCCACTTCTACTCATCTTCTTCTTCTTCTTCTTCTTCATCATCATCTTCCTCTTCTTCTTCTACTTCCTCCTCTATTTCTTCTTCTTATTTTTCTTCTTCCTCTTCTTCATTTTCTTCTTCTTCCTCTTCTTCTTCTTCTTCTTATTCTTCTTCCTTTTCTTATTCTTCTTCATCCTCCTCCTCTTCTTCTTTTTACTCTTCTACTTCTTCTCCTTCTTCTTCTTCTTCTTTGTCTTTTACTTCTTCCTTTTCTTCTTGTTCTTCTTCTTCTTCATCACCTTCGTCTAGCACTTCTTCTTCATCATCTTTTTCCTCTTCTTCATCCCCTTCTTATTCTTCTTCTTCTGCTTCTTCTTCTTCTTTTACTTCTTCTTCTTCTTCTTCTCCATCTTGTTCTTCTTGCTCTTTTTTTCAACTTCATCTTTCTCTTCTTCCTCTTCTTCTTCTTCTTCTTCTTCTTCTTTTCTTCTTCCTTTTCTTCCTTTTTTTCCTTCCTCTTCCTCTTTCACTTCCTCCACTTCCAATTATTTCTTCTTCTTCTTCTTCTTCTTCTTCTTCTTCTTCTTCTTTTTCCTCTTCTTCTTCCTCTTCTTTTTCTTGGTCTTCTCCTTTGCCTCCTCGTCTTCTTCTTTTTCTTTTTACTATTCTTCTTCTTCTTCTTCTTCTTCTTTTGTTAGCCTTCTTCTGCTTTTCCTCTTCTTCTTCTTTATCATCTTATTCATATTCTTCTTCTTATTATTTTTTCTTCTTCTTTTTTCCTTTTCTTCTTCGTCATCTTGTTATTGTTCTACTTCTTCTTCTTCTTCTTCTCCACCCCCACCTCCTCCTCCTCTATCTTCTTCGGCTTCTTCATCTTCTTCTCCAACTTCATCATCTTCTTATTCTTCTTATTCTTCTTCTTCTTCTCCTTCTTCTTCTTCTTCTCCTTCTACTTCTTCTCATCCTCCTCCTCCTCCTCCTTAATCTTCTTCCTCTGCTTCTACTGCTTCTTCTTCTTCAATATCTAAATCTTTTCTTCATCTACTTTTTATTCTTCTTCATCTTCTTTTTTTTCTTTTTCTTCTTTTTCATCTTCTTTTCCTTCTTCTTCTTCTTCTACTTCTTCTTCTTTTGCTTCTACCTGTTCACCTTCTTCTTCTTCTTCTTCTTCTTACTCTTCTACTTCTTCTACTTCTCCTCCTCCTCCTCCTCCTTCTTCTTCCTCTTCTTCTTCTTCTTCGTCATCTTCTTCTTCTTCTTCTTCTTCAACTTCTTCTACTTTGTCGTCATCTTCCCCTTCTTCTTTCTATTCCTCATCTTCTACTTCTTGTTATTGTTATTGTTGTTGTTGTTGTTCTTCTTCTTCTAATTCCACTTCTTCTTCTTCTTCTTCTTCTCCCACTTCTTCTTCCACTTCTTCTTCTTCTTCTTTTTCTTCTTCTTCACCTTCTTTTTTTATTTCTTCCCCTTCTCTCCTTCTTCCTCTTCTTTATCATCTTCTTCTTTTTCTTCTTCTTCTTCTTCTACTATTTTTTCATCTTTTTTTATTTCTTCTTCGTCTTATTCTTCTGCTTCTTGTTCTACTACTTTTTCTTCTCCTTCTTCCTCTTCTTCTTCTTCTTCTCCATCTTGTTCTTCTTCTTCCAATTCTTATTCTTCTTCTTCTACATCTTCTTCTACTACTTCTTCTCCTCCTCCTTTTACTTCTTCTTTTTATTCTTCTGCTTCTACTTCTTCACATTCTTCTTCTTCTTTTTCTTCTTACACTTGTCCTTCTTCTTCTTCTTCTTACACTTATTCTTCTTCTTCTTCTTCTTCTTCTCCTTTTTCTTCTTTCTCTTCTTCTTCTTCTTCTACATCTTCTTCTTCTTCTTCTTCTTCTTCTTCTTCCTCTTCCCATTCTCTTTCTTCCTCCTCTTCTTCTTGTTCTTGTTCTTCTTCTTCTACATCATCATCATCTTTCTCTTCTTCTTTCTCTTCCTTTTCTTCTACTTCTACTTCTTCTTCTTCTTCTTTTTCTTCTTCTTCTTCTCCTTTTTCTTCTTCTTCTTCCTCTTGTCCTACTTTTTCTTCTTCTTCTTCTTTTTCTTCATCTTTTTCTTCTTCTTCTTCTTCTTCTTCTTCCTTTTCTTCTTCTTCTTTTTCTTTTTATTCTTCTTCTTCCTCTCCTTCTTCTTCATCTTCTTCTTCTTCTTTTAATTCTTCTTCTTCTTCTTCTTATCCTTCTTCTTCTTCTTCTTCTTTTTATTCTTCCTTTTCTTCATTTTCTTTTACTTCTTTTCCTTCTACTTTTTCTTCTTCTTCTTTTTCTTCATCATCATCTTCTTCTTCTTCTTCTCTTCTTCTACTTCTTCGTCTTCTTCTTCCTCTTCTCACTCTTCTTCAACTTGTTCTTCTACCTTTTCTTCTTCTTCTTCTTCAACCTTTTCTTCTTCCTCTTCTTATGCTTCTGCTTCTTCTTCATCTCCTCGTTCTCCTTCTTCTTCTTCTTCTTCCACCTGTTCTTCTTCTTCTTCTTCTTATTCTTCTTTTTCTTCTTCTTCCTCTTCTTCTTATTCTTCTTTTTCTTCTTCTTCTTCTTCTTCTTCTTCATCTTCTTCTTCTTCTTCTTCTTCCTCTTCCTCTTGTTCTTGCGCATGTCCCTCTTCTTCCTCTTCTTCTTCCACTTCCTATTCTTCTTATATTTCTTCTTCCTCTTCATCTTCTTCCTCTTAATCTTCTTCCTCTTATTCTTTTTCCTCTTCTACATCAACTTCGCCTTCTTCTTCTTCTTCTTCTTCTACTTTCTCTTCTACTTCTTTTTCTTCCGCATCATCATCTTCTTCTTCTTTCTCACCTTCGTCATCTTCCTTT
Source organism: Vanilla planifolia (assembly GCA_023846275.1). Taxonomy (NCBI): domain Eukaryota; kingdom Viridiplantae; phylum Streptophyta; class Magnoliopsida; order Asparagales; family Orchidaceae; genus Vanilla; species Vanilla planifolia. Next base: position 34,997 of record JAIUJO010000519.1, read on the forward strand.
TGTTCTTCTTTTTCTTCCCCTTCCTCTTCTTCTTACTATTCTTGTTCTTCTTCCTCTTCTTCTTCTCCTTCTTATTGCACTTCTTATTCTTCTTCTTCTTCATCATCATTTTGTTTTGCTTCTTCCTTCTATTGCCTCTTATTTAAATTTTATATCTTCTTCAACTTTTTCTTCTTCTTCTTTGTCTTTTTTTCTCTTCTTCTTCTTTGTCTTTTTTTCTCTTCTTCTTCTTCACCTCTTCTTTTTCTTCTCCTTCTTCTTCTTCTGCGTCTTCTTTTTCTTCTTCTTCTTCTTCTTCTTCTCCATCTTGTTCTTGTTCTTCCACTTCTTATTCTTCTTCTACTAAATCTTCTTCTACTACTTCTTCTCCTCCTCCTTTTACTTCTTCTACAACTTCTTCTTCTTATTCTTCTTCTTCTACTTCTGCACATTATTCTTCTTCTTTTTCTTGTTACCCTTGTCCTTCTTCTTCTTCTTCTTCTTCTTCTTCTTCTTCTTTCTCTTCTTCTTCTTCTTGTTCTAATCTTCTTCATCTTCTTCTTCTTTTTCTTCCTCTTCCACTTCTCCTTCTTCTTCCTCCTCTTCTTGCTCTTGTTCTTCTTCTTATACTTTATCGACATCTTTCTCTTCTTCTTCCTCTTCCTCTTCTTTTAATTGTTCTTCCTCTTCTTCTTCTTCTTCTTCTCTTTCTTCTTCTTCTTCTTCTTCTTCTTCTCCTTCTTCTTCCTCTTCCTGTTCTCCTACTTTTTCTTCTTCTTCTTCTTCTTTTTCTTCTTCTTTTTCTTCTGCTTCTTCTTCTTCTTCCTTTTCTTCTTCTTCTTCTTCTTCTTCTTCTTCCTCTCCCTCTTCTTCATCTTCTTCTTCTTCTTTTAATTCTTCTCCTTCTTCTTCTTCTTCTTCTTATCCTTCTTCTCCTTCTTCTTTTTTTCCTTCTTATTCTTCATTTTCTTTTACTTCTTTTACTTCTACTTTTTTTTTCTTTTTCTTCATCATCATCTTCTTCTTCTTCTCTTCTACAACATCTTCCTCTTCTCACTCTTCTTCCACTTGTTTTTCTACCATTTCTTCTTCTTCTTCTTCAACTTTTTCTTCTTCCTCTTCTTCTCCTTCTCCTTCTTCTTCATCTCCTCGTCCTTTTTCTTCTTCTTCTTCTTCTTCCTCTTCTTCTTCTTCTTCTTCTTCTTCTTCTTCTTCCTCTTGTTCTTGTTCTTCTTTTTCTTCTTCTTCTTCTTCTTCTTTTTCATCTTCTTCTTCTTCTTCCTCTTCCTCTTATTCTTGCTCTTGCTCCTCTTCTTCCTCTTCTTCTTCCTCTTCTTATTTTCCTTCTTCTTCTTCTTCACCTTCTTCCTCTTAATCTTCTTCCTCTTCTACATCATCTTCGTCTTCTTCTTCTTCTTCTTCTTCTTCTTCTGCTTTCTCTGCTACTTCTTTTTCTTCCGCATCATCTTCTTCTTCTTCTTTCTCAACTTCCTTACCTTCCTTTTGTTCTTCTTCTTCTTCTCCTTCCCCTTCTTCTTACTCTTCTAGTTCTTCTTCCTCTTCTTCTTCTCCTTCTTATTCTTCTTCTTGTTCTTCTTCTTCTTCATCATCATCTTGTTTTGCTTCTTCCTTCTTTTGCCTCTTATTTTCCTTTTATATCTTCTTCATCTTTTTGTTCTTCTTCTTTGGCTTCTTTTTTTTCTTCTCCTTCTTCACTTCTTCTTTTTCTTTCTTTTCTTATTCTTCTTCTTCTTCTTCTTCCTCTTCTTCTTCTCCTACGACTTCTTCCTCTTCTTCTTCTCTTTCTTCTTCTTCTGCTGCTTCATCTTCTTCCTCCCCTTGTTCTCTTTCTCCTTCTCCTTCTCATTCTCCTTCTTCTTCTTCTTCTTTTTCTTTTCTTTCTTCTACTTCACTTCTTTTTCACCTTCTTCTTCTTCCTTTCTCTCCACTTCTTCTTCTCCTTCTATTTGATCTTCTTCTTTAACTACTTCTTCTGCTACTTCTTCTTCTTCTTCTTCTTCTATTACTTCTTATTCTTCTTCATCTGCTTCTTGTTCTTCATCTTCTTCTACTTCTTCTTCTTCTTCCTCTTCTTTCTTTTTTCCTTCTTCCACTTGTTCTTCTTCTTCTTCTCCATCTCCTTCTTGTTCTTCTTCCCATTCCTCTTGTTCTTGCTTTTGTCCCTCTTTTTTCTCTTCTTCTTCTTCTTCTTCTTCCTCTTAATCTTGTTCCTCTTCTAAATCAACTTCGTTTTCTTCTTCTTTTGCTTTCTCTTCTACTTCTTTTTCTTTTGCATCTTCTAATTCTTCTTTCTCATCTTCCTCATCTTCCTTTTCTTCTTCTTCTTCTTCTCCGTCCTGTTCTTCTTACTCTTCTTGTTCTTCTTCTTTTCCTTCTTATTCCACTTCTTATTATTCTTCTTTTGCTTCATCATCATCATGTTTTGCTTCTTCCTTCTTTTGCCTCTTATTTTTCTTTTATAACTTCATCTTTTTCTTCTTCTTTTTTGTCTTCTTTTTTTCTTCTTCTTCTTCACTTCTTCTTTTTCTTTCTCTTCTTATTCTCTTTGTTCTTCTTCTTCTTCTTCTCCTTCTTCTTCTTCCTCTTCTTCTTCTCTTTCTTCTTCTCCTTCTCCTCCTCCTTCTTCTTCTTCTTCTTCTTCTTCCTTCTCTTCTTCTTCTTCTTCTTTTTCTTCTCGTTCTTCTACTTCTACATCTTTTTCACCTTCTTCTTCTTCCTTTTTTACCTCTTCATCTTCTCCTTCTTCTTCTTCTTCTTCAACTACTTCTTCAAATTCTTCTTCTTCTTCTTCTTCTTTTACTTTTTATTATTCTTGTCCTACTTCTTCTTCTTCTTCAACTTCTTCTACTTCTTCTTCTTCCTTCTCTTTTTTCTCTTTTTCTTCTTCCACTTGTTCTTTCTCACTTCTTCTTCTTCTCAATTTACTCCTCCTTCTTGTTGTCATCTTCGTCTTTTTCCTTCTGCTTGTCCTTCTCCTTCTTCTTCTTCGTTCTTCTTTCTTCTTTCATCTTTTTTCTTTCGTCTTTCTTATTTCTACTTCCTTCTTCTTTCTTCAATCTTCTTTGCATTTTCTTTCTTCTTTCTTCTTTCTATTTCTTTGTCCTTCTTTCTTCGTCTTCCCTTTCCTTTCTTCTTTTTTTTTCTGCCTCTTTATCTTCCTCTTCTTCTTCTTAGTCTTTATCTTCTTCTACTTCTTATTCTTCTTCATCTTCTTCCATCTTTGTTTCCCCATCTTATTTCTTCTTTCATTCTTCTTCTTTATTCTTTTTCCATCTTCATTCTTTCTTCTTCTTTCTTCCTTCTTCCCTCTTCTTTCTTCCTAATTTCTTCCACTTATTTCTTTCCTCTCTCTTCTTCTTTCTTCATATTCTTGCATTTCTACTTCTTCTTCCTTTTCTTCTTCCTCTCTTCATCTTCTTCATCTTCCACTTCTTCTTCTTCGTCTTCTTCTTCTTCTTCTTCTTCCTCCTCTTATTCTTCTTCTTTTTCCTCTTCTTCTTCTTCTTCTTCTTCTTTCCCTTCTTCATCTTCTCCTTCTTCCTCTCTTCTTCTTCTTCTTCTTCCTCTTTCCATTCCTGATTTTCTTCTTCTTCTTCTTTTTCATCTTCCTTATCATCATCATAATCATCTTCTTCTTTTTCCTCTTCTTCTTCTTCTACTACTTTCTTCTTCTTCTTCTTCTTTTTCTTCTACTTCATCTTTTTCTTCTTCGTCTTCTTCTTCTTCTTCTTTTTCTTCTTCTTCACTTCTTCTTGTTAGTCCTCTTCTTATTTTTCTTCTTCTTTTGCTTTTGCTTCTTCTCCTTCTCCTTCTACTTCTTCTTCTTCTTCTTCTTCTACTTCTTCTACTTCTACTTCTTCTTCTTCTTTCTCGACTTTCTCTTCTTCTTTTCTTTCTTCTTCTTCTTCCTCTTTTTCTTCAACTTCGTCTTCATCTCCTTCTTCGTTCTTCCATCTTCTTTCTTCTTTCTTTTTTTCTCTTCTTTCTCCTTCCTTCTCCTTCTTCCTTCATCTACTTTCTCATTTCTACTTCTTTCTTTCTTCATCTTTCCTTCTTATTTCTTTCTTCTTCTTTCTTTCTTCTTCTTCTCCTCGTTCTTCTTCTTCCTCTCCCTCTTCATCTTTATCCTTAATCTCTAATCCTGCTCTCCTTAACACCTAATCTATAATCCATAATGCCTTCCTCCCTAATCTCTAATTCCTAATCTGTATTCTTTAATCTTCAATGCAAAATCTATAATTTGAAATCCCTACTCTTTAATCACTATTCCCTAGTTCTCAATCTTTAATCCATCCTTAATCCTTAATAACTAATCCTTGAACTCTAATCCTCAATACATAAACCATTACCCCTTGTCCCTAATTCTTAATCCTAAATCTCTAATCTTTATCTCTAATTCATAATATGTAATCCCCTATCCTTAATTCCTAATCCCTAATCCCTGATACTTAATCCTTAATCTCTTAATTTTTAATGGCTGGTCCTTATTTTAATATTTAATCCTAAATCCTTAATTCTTACTACTTAATTCTTAATTCTTAACCCCTAATCCCTCAATCCTAATCCCTAATCCCTCTTCATCTTTATCCTTAATCTCTAATCTCTAATATCTAATCTATAATCCTGCTCTCCATCCCTAATCCTTAATCACTAATCCTTAAACTGTAATCCGCAATACATAAATGCTTACCGCTTGTCCTGAATTCCTAATCATAAATCTCTAATCTTTAATCTCTAATTCATAATATGTAATCCCCAATCCTTTATTCCTAATCCTTAAACCTTGATACTTAATCCTTTATCCCTTAATCTTTAATGGCTAGTCCTTATTTTAATATTTAATCACAAATCCTTAATTCTTACTCCTTAATTCTTAATCCTTAACCCCTAATCCTTCATTCCTAATTAATTTTCCCAAATCCCTTTTCCTTAATCCCAAAACCCTAACCCTAATCACTAATCCTTATCCCCTAATTTCTAATCCCTAATCCTGAATCCATATTC
>JAIUJO010000519.1:47500-55000 GCA_023846275.1 Vanilla planifolia
TTATTCCTCCTCTTCCTCTTCTTCCTCTGCTTCTTCTTCGTATTCTTCTAATTCTTCTTCTTCTTCTTCTTCTTCTTCTTCCTCTTCTTCTTTCTTCTTCTTCTTTTCTTCTTATTCTTATTCTTCTACTTTTTCTTTTGCTTCTTAGTTTTCTTGTTCTTCTTCTACTTCTACTTCTTCTTCGCTTCTTCTGGTTCTTGCTTTTGTTATTCTTCATCTTCTCTTTCTTTTACTTCTTCTTCTTCTCCTCCTTCTTCTTCTTCTGCTGCTCTTCTTCTTCTTCTTCTTCTTCTTCTTCTTCTTCTTGTTTTTCATCTTCTTTTCTTCTTTTACTTCTACTTCTACTTCTTCATCTTTCTTACCTTTCTCCTCTTCTTCTTCTCCTTCTTTTTGTTCTTCTTTTTCTTCAAGTTCTTCTTCTTCTCCGTCTTTCTTCTTCTTTTTTCTTTCTTTTTTGGTCTCTTCTTCCTTCTTCTTTCTCATTTCTTCTTTCTTTCTTCATCTTTCTTTCTTCTTTCTTTCTTCTTCTTCTTCTTCCTTTGTTTCTTCTTCTTTATGCTTAATCTCTGATCTTTAATCCTTCTCTCCATAACACCTAATTTATAATGCATAATGCCTTACTTTATAATCCTTAATCCTTAATCCCCAATCTCTATTCCCTATTCCCCAATGCAAAATTCGTAATTTGAAATCCCTAATCTTTAATTCCTAATCCCTAATTCTTAATCTTTAATCTATCTCTAACCCTTAATCACGAATCCTTAAACTCTAATACATAATACCTAAACCCTAATCCGTTGTCCTGAATTCCTAATCCTAAATCTCTAATCTTTAATCTCTCATTCATAATCTCTAATTCTTAATGCATAAACCCTAATCCCTAATCTTTGATACTTAATTCGTAATCCCTTTATCCCTAATGGTTAATCCCTAATCCCTATTTTAATATTTAATCTCTAATCCTTAACTCTTAATCCTTAATCCTAACGCATCATACCTTATATTTATTCCCAAATCACTATTCCTTAAACCCTAACCCTAATTACTAAACCTTAATCCCTCATTCCTAATCCATAATCTAGAATCCTTAATCATTAATCTTTAATCCCTAATCGATAATACAAAATCCCTCCTTTATTGCCTAATCCCTAAGCCCTCACACACTAATCCATAGTCTGTCTTTTTCTTCTTCTTCGACTTCTATTACTACTACTTCTTCATCTTCTTCTTCTTCTTCATCTCCCTGCTCTTCTTCTTCATCCTCCTTCTCTTCTTCTTATTCCTCCATAGCTTCTTGCCCTTCTTCTTCCTCTTCTTCTTCTTCTTCCACTTCTTCTTCTTCTTCTTCTTCTTCTTCTTCTTCTTCTTCTTCTTCATCTTCTTCTTATTTCTCTTATTCCTTTTCTTCTTTTTCTTCTTCTTCTACTTCTTCCTATTCTTCTTTTTATCATTTTCTTCTTCTTCTTCTTCATTTTCTTCATCTTTTTCTTTCTCATCATCTTCTTTTGCTTTTTTTCCTCTTCTTCTTATTCTTCCTCTTGCATTTCTCCTTCTAATTCTTCCTCCTCATCTTCCTATTATCTTTCTTCTTCTTCTTCTTCTTATTCGTCATCTTCCTCTTTTGCTTCTTCTTCTTCTTCTTCTCCCTCATTTTCTTCTTTTTCTGGTACTTTTTCCTCTTCCTCTTCTTTGTCATCTTCTTCTTCTTCTTCTTCCATGACCTCTTCTTCTTCTTCTTCCTCTTCTTCTTCTACTTCTTTTTCTTTGTCTTCTTTGTCCTCCTCCTATTCTTCTTTTCCTTCTTCATGTGTTTATTCCTATGCTTCTTCATCTTCTATTTCTTCTTTTTCTTAACCTTCATCTTCCTCTTCATCTACTTGTTCTTCTACTACATCTTCTTCTTCTTCTCCTTCTTCCTCTCCCTCTTCTTATTCTTCTATTCCTCTTCTTTTTCTACTTCCTCTTTTTCTTCCTCTTTTACTTCTTTTACTACTTGTTATTCCCCTTCTACTTCTTCTTCGTCTTCATATTCTTCTTCCATGTCCTCTTCTTCTTCTTCTTCTACTACTTCTTTTTCTTTGTCTTCTTCATCCCACTCCTATTCTTCTTTTCTTCTTCTTCTTGTATTTATTCCTCTGCTTCTTCTTTTGTATCTTCTTTTTCTTCACCTTCATCTTCCTCTTCATCTACTTCTTTTTCTTCCTCTTGTTCTTCTTTAAGTACTTTGTTTTCCACTTCTTCTTCTTCTTCTACTTCTTCTTCTTCTTCTTCTTCTTCTTCTTCTTCTTCTTCTACATCTTCCTCATCTTCTACTTCTTCTTTTTCTTCCACTTCTTTTTCTTCTTCTTTTACTTCTTCTTCTTCTTCTTCTTTTTCTTCCTTTTCTTCCTCTTATTCTCTTTCTTCTTCTTCTTCTTCTTCTTCTTCTTCTTCTTCCTAATCTTCTTCTTCTTCTTTTCTTCTTCTTGTTCTTCTTCTCCTTTTTCTTCTTCATATTTTTCTTCCTCTTCCTCTTCTTCTACTATCTCTTCCTCTTCCTCCTCTTCTTCTCCTTCCCCTTCTTCTTCTTCTTCTTCTTCTATTTCCTCTTTTACTCCTTCCCCATCCTCTTCCTCTTCTTCTTCTTCTCCTTGCTTCTCATCTTCGTCATCTTTTTCTTCTTCTTCTTCTTCTTTTTCTTCCTCATTTTCTTCTTCTTCTTCTTCTTCCTCTTCCTCAACTTCTTCATCATAATTATCTTCTTCTTCTCCTCCATCCTCTTCCTTTTCTTCTTCTTTTACTTCCACTTCTTGTTCTAAGTCTTCTTCCTCTTCCTCTTCCTCTTCTTCTTCTTCTCTTCTTCTTCTTCTCCACCTCCTCCTCCTTCTATACTTCTTCTTCTTCTTCTTCTTCTCTTCCTCATCTTTTTGTTCTTCTTTTTCTTCATCGTCCTCTTCTTCTTCTTCCTCTTCTTCTTCTTCTTACTCTACTTCTTCTCCTTCTCCCTCTTCTTTTTCTTCTCTTCATCTTCTTCTTCTTCATCATCTTCAACTTTTTATTCTGCTTTTTCTTCTTTTATTGCTTCTTCTTCTTCTTCTTCTTCTTCTTCTTCTTCTTCTTCTTCTTCTTCTTCTTCCTCTTCATCCTTTTCTTATTATTCTTCTACTTCTGCTACTACTATTTCTTCTTTTCCTTTTTCTTCTTTTTCTTCTTTTTCTTCTTCTTTTACTACTTCTTCTTTCTCATCTTTTTCCTCTTTTAAATCTTATTCTTCTTCTTCCTCTTTTTCTCCTTCTTCTCCTACTACTTCTGCTTCTTTTTCTTGTTCTTGTTCTTCTTCTTCTTCTTCTTCTTCTCCTTCTCCTTCTCCTTCCCTTTCTCCTTCTTCTTCTACTTCTCGTTTTTAATTCTTCCTTCCTTCTTTTGTCTTTCTTCTATCTTCCATCTTCCCTCATCCTTTTTCTTCATTCTCTTCTTGTTCTTCTTCTTCTTCTTTTTCTTCTTTTTCTATGTCTTCTTGTTTTTCCTCTTCTTCTCCTTGTACTTCCTATTCCTCTTCTTCTTTTTTCTCCTTCTTCTTTTCCTTCTCCTTCCCCTTCTCCTTCTCCTTCTCCTTTTCTTTCTTCTTCCCATCCTCCTCCTTCTCCTTCTCTTTCTGTTCTTGTTCTTCTGCTTCTTCTTCCTCTTGATCCTCATCTTCTTTTTCCACTTCTTTCTCATTTTCTTCTTCTACTTTTCCTCTTCCTCTTCTTCGTCATCTTCTCCTTCTTCTTCTTCTTCGACGTCCTCTTCACCTTGTTCTTGTTCTTGTTGTTGTTGTTCTTCTTCTTCTACATCTACTTCATCTTCTTCTTTGCCTTCTTCATATTCTTCTTCTTCTTCAGCTTCTTCTTCTACTTCGTCTTTCTCTTATTCCTTAGCTTCTTCTTCTTCTTCTTCTACTTCTTCTTCATCATCTTCTTCTTCTTCTAGTTCTTCTTCTACTTCTTCTTCTTTTTCTTCTTTTTCTTTTTCATCTTATTCTGTTTCTTCCTCTTCTTCTTCAGCTTCTTCCTTTCCTTTCTCCTATTTTACTTCTTCCACTTCTTTTTCCTCCTCTTCTTCTTCATCATCATCTTCTTCTTCACCTGCTCCATTTTCTTCTTCAACTTTTCTTCTTCCCCTTCTACAACTTTTTCATCATCTTCAACTTCATCTTCTTCTTCATCTTTTGCTTCTTCTTCTTATTCTTGTTCTACTTCTTCTTTTATTTTGCTTCTTCTTTCACATCTTTTCTTCTTCTTCTTCTTCTACCTCTTATTCTTCTTCTTCTTCTTCTTCTTCTTCCTCTTCTTCTTCTTCTTATTTTTCTTCTTCTGCTTCTTTTTCCTGATCTTTATCTCCTTCTTTTCTCCATCTTCTTCTTTTTCTTCTTCATATTGTTCTTCCCTTTCCTCTTCTTCCAATTTCTCTTCCCCTTCTTCCACTTCTTCTCCTACCTCTTCTTGTTCTTCTACTTTGCCTTCTTCCAGTTTTGCTTCTTCTTCTTCCACTTCTTCTTTTTCTTCTTCATCTTATTCTTCTTCTTCCTCTTCTTCTCTATCTTCCTTTTTTTCTTCTTCTTCTTCTTTTTCCTCTTCCACATCTTCTTCATCAACATCTTCTTCTCTATTGTCCTCTTCTTCTTCTTCTTCTTTTTCTTCCTTTTCTTCTGCTACTTCGTCTTCTTCCTCTTCTGATTCTTCTTCCTCTGCTTCTTCTTCTTCTTCTTCTTCTTCTTCCTTTTCTTCTTCCTCTTCTTCTTATCTTCTTTTTCCTCTTCTTCTTCTTCTTTTTCTTCCCCCTCTTCTTCTTCTTCTTCTTATTCTTCTTCTTCTTCTCTTCTTCTTCTTCTTATTCATCTTATTTTTCTTATGCTTCTACTTTTACATCTTCTTCTTCTTCTACTACAACTACTTCTTCTTCGCTTTTTCTTGTTCTTCGTCTTCTTATTCTTCTTCATCTTCTACTTCTTCTTCTTCCACTCCTTCTTCTTCTCTTCTCCTTCTTTTGCTTCTTCTTGTCCTTCTTCTCTTTCTTCTTCTTCAACTTCTTCATCTTCTTCTTCTTCTTCATCTTCTTCTTATTCTTCTTCTTCATCTTCTTCTTCTTCTTCTTCTTCTCCTCCTCCTTCCTCTTCTTCTTCTTCTTCTTCTTTTTGTTTGTCTTCTTCTTCATCTTCATCTTCTTCTTCTTCTTCTTCTTATTTTTCTTCTTCTTCTTCTTCTGCTTCTTCCTTTCCTTCCTCCTATTTTACTTCTTCCACTTCTTTTTCCTCCTCTTCTACTTCATCATCATCTTCTTCTTCACCAGCACCATTTCCTTCTTCCACTTTTTCTTCTTCCTCGTGTACAATATTTTCGTCATCTTCATCTTCTTCTTCTTCATCTTTTGCTCCTCTTCTTGTTCTTGTTCTTCTTCTTCTTTTATTTTTCTTCTTCTTTCACTTCTTTTCTTCTTCTTCTTCTTCTTCTATCTCTTCTTCTTCTTCTTCTTCTTCTTCTTCCTCCTCTTCCTCTTCTTATTTTTCTTCTTCTGCTTCTTTTTCGTGATCTTCATCTTCTACTTTTCTCCATCTTCTTCTTTTTCTTCTTGATATTGTTCTTCCCCTTCGTCTTCTTCCACTTCTTCTCCAACCTCTTCTTGTTCGTCTTCTTCACCGTTTACTTCCATTTTTGCTTCTTCTTCTTCCACTTCTTCTTTTTCTTCTTCATCTTCTTCTTCTTCTTCTTCCTCTTCTTCCTCATCTTTTTCTTCTTCCTCTTCTTCTTTTTCTTCCTTATTTTCTTCTTTTTCTTCTTTTTCCTCTTCGGCATCTTCTTCATCGACATCTTCTTCTTCATCGTCCTCTTCTTCTTCTTCTTCTTCTTCCATTTCTTCCGCTTCTTTGTCTTCTTCCTCTTCTGATTCTTCTTCCTCTACTTCTTCTTCTTCTTCTTCTTCTTCCTCCTCTTCTTCTTCTCTTCTTTTTCTTTTTCTTCTTCATCTTTTTCTTCCCCCTCTTCTTCTTCTTCTTATTCTTCTTCTTCTTCTCCTCTTCTTCTTATTCATCTTCTTTTCCTTATGCTTCTACTTTTACTTCTTCTTCTTCTTCTACTACTACTTCTTCTTGTTCTTCCTCTTCTTATTCTTCTTCATCTTCTACTTCTTCTTCCACTTCTTCTTCTTCTTCTTCTTCTTCTCCTTCTTTTGCTTCTTCTTCTTCTTCTTCTTCTTCTTCTTCTTCTTCTCTTCTTCTTCTTCTTCTACTTTTTCATCTTCTTTTCTTCTTCTACTTCTACTACTTCTTTTTCTTCTTTCTTATCTTTCCTCTCCTCTTCTTCTCCTTCTTTTTCTTCTACTTTTTCCTTCAAGTTCTTCTTCTCCTTCTTTCTTCTTCTTTCTTTTTTCTTTTTTCTTTTTTCTTCTCTTCTTCCTTCTTCCTTCTTATTTCTCTTTTCTTCTTCTTTCTTTCTTCATCTTTCTTTCTTCTTCATTCTTTCTTCTTCTTCTCCTCCTCCTTCTTCCTTTGCTTCTTTTTAATCCTTAATCTCTAATCTCTAATCCAGCTCTCTATAACACCTATTCTATAATCCATAATGCCTTCCTGCCTAATCCATAATCCACAATCTCTATTCGTTAATCCCCAATGCAAACTCTGTAATTTGAAATCCCTTATCTTTAATCACTAATCCCTAATTCTTATTCTTTAATCCATCCCTAATCCTTAATCACTAATCCTTAAACTCTAATCCCTAATGCTAAATCCTAATCCCTTGTCCTAAATTCTTAATGCTAAATCTCTAATCTTTAATCTCTAATTCATAATCTATAATTCCCAATTCTTAATTCCTAATCCCTAATAGCTGATTCTTAATCCTTAATCCCTTTATCCCTAATGGCTAATCCCTATTTTAATATTTTATCTCTAATCCTTAACTCTTAATCCTTAATCCCTAATGCCTCATTCCTAATCTGTATTCCCAAATCACTATTCCTTAAACCCTAACCCTAATCACTAATCCTTAAACCCTAATTCCTAATCCATAATCCAGAATCCTTAATCTTTAATCTTTAATCCCGAATCCATAATCCAAAATCCATCTCTCCTTATTCCCTAATCCCTAATCCTTAATCCCTAATCCCTAAGCCCTCAACCAATAATCTATAGTTTGTCTTTATCTTCTTCTTTTATTATTACTACTACTTCTTCATGTTCTTCTTCTTTGCTCTTCTTACTCTTCTTCTTCATCCTCCTTCACTTCTACTTATGCCTCCACATCTTTTTGCCCTTCTTCTTCCTCTTCTTCTTCTTCCTCTTCCACTTCTTCATCTTCTTCATCATCATCTTCTTCTTCTTCCTCTTATTTCTCTTCTACTTTTTCTTCTTCTTCTTTTTCTTCCTCTTCTTCATCTTTTTCTATCTCATTTTCTTCTTTTGCTTTTTTTCCTCTTCTTCCTAATCTTCTTCTTCTTCTTCCTCTACTTCCTCATCTTCCTATTCTTCTTCTTCTTCATCTTCTT
>JAIUJO010000519.1:60000-77500 GCA_023846275.1 Vanilla planifolia
TCTTCACTTATTCTTCTACTTCTTCTTCTTCCTCTTCTTTTTCATTTTCATCTTCTTCTTCTTCTTCTTCTTCTTCTTCTACTTTTTCTTCCTTTTCCTCTTCTTCTTCTTCTTCCTCTTCTTTTTCTTCTTCTTCTTGTACTTTAACTTCTTGTTCTTATTCTTCTTCTTTTTTTCTTCTTCTTTTTTTCTTCTTCTTCTCCTCCTCATCCTCCTCTTCCTTCTTGTTCTTCTCCTTAACATCATCTTCTTTCTTTTCTCCTTCTTCTTCTTGAGCTTCTTCTTCTTCTTCTACTTCCTCTAATCCTTCTTCTCCTTGTCCTTCTCTTTCTTCTTCTTCTTCTTCTTCTTCTTCTTCTTCTCCTTCTTGTTCTTCGTAATACTTAATCCCTATTTCTTAATCCCTACTCCTTAATCCCTCCCTACCATATCTTTTATCACAAATATTTAATCTGTAATCCCTAATCCATCCTTTCCTAGTCCCTAATCCCTAATCCCTAATCTCTAATCCTTTAGCTTAATCCATAATCCATGATCCTTAACCCCTAATCCTTAATTCATCCTTAATCCCTAATACATAATCTTTAATCCTTAATTTTTAATCCTTAAACCTTGATTCCTAATACCTAATCACTAATCTATAATCCATAATCCCTAATTACAAATATCTAATCCCTATTCCTTAGTCCTTAATCACTAATCCCTCATCCTAATCATAATCACTTAATCTTCAACTCCTTATCCTTAATCTCTAATTCATAATCTTGAATCCAAATCCCTAATCATTATCTCTAATCTTTAATCCATGATCTCTATTCTCTATATATCGTACTCCCTAATCTGAAACCCCTAATATTTTATCATCAGCATTTGATCCCTTAATTCCTAATCCCTAATTATTAATCTCTTAAGCCCTAATCCATAACCCAATTCTCTAATCCCTAATCTTTAATCCCTAATTTCTTTTACTTATTCCTTAATCCCTACTTCTTAATTCCTAATCTTTAATCCCTAATCCTTAATCCTTAATTTATAATCCTTATTCCCTGACACCAAATCTTATATCCCTCCAACCTTAATCCCTAATCCTTAATCTCTAACCTTTAATCCTTAATAACTTCTTCTTCCTCTTCTTCTACCTTTTCTTCTTCTTCTTCCTTTACTTCTTCTTCCCCATCTGCTTCTTCTTCTTCTTCTTCTTCTTCCTCATCTTCCTAATCTTCCTCTTTTTCTTCTTCATCTTCTTCTTCTCCCTCTTCTTCTTCTTCTACTTCTTCCTCCTCCTCCTCTTCTTCTTCTTCTTCTTCTTCCTCTTCCTCTTCCTCTTCTTCTTTATCTTCTTCTTCTACTTTTTCTTCCTTCTCTTCTTCTTCCCCTTGTTGTTCTTTTCTCCAATTTCTTCTTTTCTTGTTATCTTCTTCCTCTTCTTCTTTCTCTTCTTCTTCTTCTTCTTCTTACTTTTAATATTATTATTATTTTATTTCTTCATCTTTTATTCTTCTTCTTATTATTATTATTATTATTATTATTATTCTCTTGCTCCTTCTTATTCTTCTCCTCTTAATCTTAGTCTTCTCCTTCTCCTCCTCTTACTTTTACTTTTTCTTCATCTTCTTCTTGTTCTCCTTCTTCTACTACTACTTCTTTCTTCTTTCTCCTTTCTTCTTCCTCCCTCCTTCATTCCTCCTTAATTTTTTCTTCCTTCTTCTCTCTTTCATCTTTCTTCTTTATTCCTCCTCTTCCTCTTCTTCTTTTTCTTCTTCTTCATATTCTTTCTCCTCATCTTCTACTTCTTTTTCCATTTTGTTCCTTAATCTCTAATCTATAATCCATAATTCATAATCAAAAATTCATAATCCCTAATCTCCAATCCCTAATCTCTAATCCCTAACCTTTAATCACTAATCCATTTTCTCTAATCCCTAATCCCTTATCTCAAATACCTAAACCTTAATCCTAAATCCTTAATCACTAATCTCTAATCCCTTTTCTTTACTCCTTAATCCAAAATCTTTAATTCTAAATCTCTAATATTTAATAATCAATCTTTTAATCCTTAATCACAAATTTATAGTCCTTAATTACTAATCCTTTCATCCTTAATCCCTAAATCTTAATCTTTTATCTCTAATTCCTATTACTTATTCCCTAATTCCTAACTCCCTAATCTATAATTCTTAATTACTAAACCCTAATACTTAATTGCAAATCCCTCATCCCTAATCCTTAATCCATAACCCCTAATGCCTAGTACCAAATCCTTGGCTCCCTAATACCTACTCTCTAATCCCCAATCCCTCCCTCCTTAATCTGTAACTTATAATCCCTAATCCCTCCTTCCTTAACTTGTAATCCCTAACCTTTCTCTTCTTCTTTTCCTTTTCTTTTTGTTCCTCTTCTTCTTCTTATTCTTATTATTATTCTTCTTCTCCTTTAAGTATTTCTTTTTCTTTTTTTTCTTCTTCTTTTCATTTTCTTCTTCATTCTCCACTTCTTCTTCTTCTTCTCCTTCTTCTTCTTCTTCTATTTCTTCTTCTTCTTCTTCTTCTTCATCTTCCCCTTCTTTTCTTGTTCTTCTTATTCGTCTTCTTCCTCTTGTTCTTCTTCTTCTTCTTCATCATCATCATATCTATCTTCTTCTATTTCTTTTTCTTCTTCTTCTTCTTCTTCTTCTTCATCTTCTTCTTCTTCTTCTTCTTCTTCTTCTTCTCCTTCTCCTTATCTTTCTCCTTCCCTTTTTTCTTTCCTTTCTCCTTCTCTTACTCGTTCTCCATCTACTTGCCCTTCTCCTTCTCCATCTGCTTCTTCTTCTCCATCTCCATCTCCTTCTCCTCCTCCTTCTTTTCCTTATCCTTCTTCTCCTTCTCCTTCTCCTTGTTCTTCTTCTTCTTCTTCAACATCGTCTTTCTTCTTTCTTCTTTCGTCTTTCTTCGTTCTTCTTTCTTCTTTCTTCTTTCTTTTTTCTTCTTCCTTCTTCCTTCTTCATTCTTCCATCATCCTTCAATCTTCCTTCTTCCTTCCACCTTGCTTCTTCCCTCTTCCATCTTCCTTCTTCTTTCTTCCTTCTTCCTTATTCTTCCTCTTCTTCTTCCTCTTCATCTTATTTTTTCTTCCTCTTCTTTATCCTATTCTTCTTCGTTCTTCTTCTTTCATCCTTCTTTCTTCTTCCTTCTTCAATCTTCTTAATCCTTAATCCGTAATCCCTAATCCATAATTCTTAAACCCTAATCCTTAGTCTATCAATAATCTTAACTTCTTAATCTTTAATCTCTAACCTTTAATCCCTAATCTCTAATCCCTAAAATCTAATCCCTGATCCTTAATTCGTAATTATTAATCCCTAATCCTTAATCACAAATCCCTAATCTTTAATCCTTAATCCCTAACCCTTAACCTCTAATGCTAATGCTAATCCAATAATCTTTAATCCTTAATCTTTAATCTCTAAACCTAAGTCCTACATCTCTAATATCTAATCCTTAACCCTTATTCATTATTTCTTAATCTCTTATCCTTAATCACTAATCCTTAATAATTAATCCTTTAACTCTCAATTCCTTATCTCTAATCCCTAATCATTAGTCCTTTCATTTAATCCATTATTCCTAATCCTTAAACCCTTATCTCTAATCTGTAATCCCTATTACTTATTCCTTATTCCCTACTCTCTAATTCTTAATACTAAATCCCTAAATCTAAATCTCTAATTGCTAACTCCCAAATCTCTAATCCCTAATCTTTAATCCGTGTTCATAGATTTCTAATCACTAATCCTTCATTCCTTAGTCCTTTATCCATAATCCTTAACTTCTTATCCTTAATCCCTAACCAATCTCTTCTGACTCTTATTTTCTTTTTCCACCTCTTCTTCTTCTTCTTCTTCTTCTACTACTTCTTTTCTTGTTCATTTTATTCCTCATCTTCTTCCTCCTCTTCTTCTTCTTCTTCTTCTTTTTCCTCTTCTCCTTCTAATTCTTCCCCTTCTTCGCTACTCTTAGACTTTCTCCTTCTCCTTCTCTTTCTACTTCTCCTTCTCCATCTGCTTCTCCTTCTATTCTCTTCTCCTTCTCCTTCTCCTTCTCCTTCTCTTCCTCCTCCTCATCCTTCTTCTCTTTCTCTAAATTTTACTTCTTTTTCTTCTTCTTCTTCTTTCTTTCTTTCTCTCTTTCTTTCTTCTTTCCCCTTTTTTCTTCCTTCTTCCTTCTTTCTTCCTCATTCTATCTTCTTTGTTCTTCCTCTTCTTCTTCCTCTTGCCCTTCTTCTTCTTCTTCTTCTTCCTCTTCCTCTTCTTCTTCCTTGTCTTCTTCTTCTTCTTTCTTTCTTCTTTCTTCTTTTTTCCTTCTTCATTCCCCTTTCTCCTTAGTCTCTAATCCTTAATCTTTAATAGTTAATCCATCCTTAATCTTTAACCACTAACCACTTATCCCTAATCTCTAATTTTTAAAGGGTAATCCAAAAGACCTAATCTCTAATTCCTAATCTATAATCGATAATCCAAAATCAGAATCCTTAACCATTAATCACTAATCCTTAATCCCTAATCCTTAATCTCTAGTACTAATCCTAATCCCTAATCTTTAATCTCTAAACCTGAATCTTACATCACTAATCTCTTATTTTTAATCTTTAATCCTTAATCCCTATTCTCTAGTCCTTAATCCCTAATCCTAAACCCCTAATCTCTAATTCCTAATCCTTAATAATTAATCTCTTAATTCTCAATGCCTAATCTCTAATCCTTTCATCCTTAATCCCTTGTCTTTAATCCTTAATTAATAATCCTTAATCCCTTCCCTTAACCCCTAGTCTCTACTACTTATTCCTTAATCCCTACTTACTATCCCTAATCCATAATTGCTAATTCCTGAATCCTTAATCTCTAATCACCGATCTTTAATCCTGAATCTCACCCTCCTAAATTCTTAATCAGTATTCCTAGATACCTAATCCTCAATCCTTCATTCCTAAATCGCTAATCCCTAACCTCTGTTATCTATCATTAATCCATCACTTCTTCCTCTTCTTTATCAATGTCTTCTTCTTCTTCCTCTTCATCTTCCAAATCTTTCTCTACTTCTTGTTCCTCCTCTTCATCATCTTTCGCTTCTTCATTTTCTTCTTCTTCATCTTCCACTTTTTCTTCTTCTTCTTCTTCTTCAACTTCTTTCTCTTCTTCTCCTTCTACTACTACTACTACTACTTCTTCTTCCTCTTCTTCTTTTTCCTATTCTTCTTCTTTTACTACTTTTTCTTCTTATTCTTCCTCTTGTTCTTCTTCTTCTTTTTCCTCTTCCTCTTCTGCTACTTGTTTTTGTTCTTCCTTTTCTTCCACTTCTTTCACTTTTTCTTCTTCTTCTTCTTCCCCTTCATCTTCTTCCTTTTCTTCTTCCTCTTCAATTTCTTCTTCTTATTCTTCTTCTTCTTCTTCTTCTTCTTCTTCTTTTACTACTCCATCTTTTCCTTCTTCATCTTCTTCTACTACTTTTTTGTTTACAACTTATTCTTCTCTATTCTTCTTGTTCTTGTTCTTGTTCTTGTTCTTCTTCTTCTTCCAGTTGTTCTTCTTCTTAAGCTTCTTTTCATTCTTATTGTTCTTTTTGTTCTTCTTCCTCTACTACTTCTTTCTCATCATCTTCTTCTTCTTCTTCTTCTTCTTCCTATCCTTCTTTACTTCTTCTTCTTCATCTTCTTCTTCTTCCTCTTCTTCCTCTTCTTCCTCTTCTTCTTCTCCTTCTTCTTCTCCTGCTCGTCCATCTCATCCTCCTTATCCTTCTCCATTACCTTCTCCTATTCCTTCTCCTTCTCCTTCTCCATTTCCTCCTCCTTCTCCTTCTCCTTCTTTTTCTTCTTCTTACTTTGATACTTCTTCTTTCTTATTCTTTTTCCTTCCTCCTTCTTCCTTCTTTCTTCTTTCTTCTTCTTTCCTTCCTCCTTCCTTGTTCCTTCTTCCCTCTTTTTCTTTCCTGATTCTTCCTTCTTTATTCTTCCTTCATGCTTATTCTTTCTTCTTTCTTCTTTCTTTTTTCTTCTTTCTTATTATTTCTTGTTCTTTTATTTTTCTTCTTTCTTTCTTCTTCTTTCTTTGTTCTTCTTCTTCTTCTTTTTCTTCTTCTTCTTCTTCTTCTTCTTCTTCTAGTTTCTCTCTTCTTTTTCTTCTTCTTCTTCTACTTCTTCATCTTCTTCTTTTTCTCATTCTTTTTCTTCTTCTCCTCTTCTTTGTCTTCTTCTTACACGTCTTCTTCTTTTTTTCCTCTTCTTCTTCCTACTTCTTTCTTCCATCTTCTTCATCCTTCTCCCTTTTCCCTAATCCATAATCTCTAATCCCTAATCCTTAATCCATAATCCCTAATTTATCCTTAATCATTAATCCTTAATTAATAATCATTAATTTGTATTCTTTAACCTCTTGTCTCTAAACCCTTGTCTAAAAACCTAATTCCTAAGCCTTAATTCTTAGTTTATAATCTATAACACCTAATCCTTAATTTGTAATCCATAATACCAAATCTCTAATCCCTAATCTTTAATCTTAATCTTAATCCTAACTACTTAATCTCTAATCTTTAATTTCTAATCTCCAATATCTAACCCTAAATCTCAAATCCCTAATCACTAATCTCTAATCCTTAATCCTTAATCCTAAATACCTAATCTCTAGTCTTTAATCTTTAATTTATAATGCCCAATATTTAATCTGTCCCACTTTAATCACTAATACCTGATCTTGAATCCCAATCCCTCCCTCCCTAATCTTTAATCTATATTTTTAAATCCCAAATCCATTCTTCTTTAATCCTCATTCCTTAATCCCTAATGCTAATTATAATCGCTTAATCTCGAATCCCTAATTTCTAATATCTAATCCCCAATGATTAATCTTAATTATCTAATCCATAATTATTAATCTATACTCCCTAATCTCTAATCTTTAAACTCTAATTCCTAATCTTTAATCTCTGACACCTATTTTATAATCCCTCGCTCCTCAATCCAAAATCCCTAACCTCTAATCCCTAATCCATCCCTTTTTCCTCTTCCACTTCTTCTTACTCTTCTTCTTCCTCTTTTTCTTCATCTTCTTCTTCTCCCTCTTCTTCTTCTTCTGGTTCTTCCCTAATCTCCTATCTCTAAACTCTAATAACTAATACCTACTTCCTAATCCCTAATCCTTAATCTATAATCCATAATACCTAATCCCTAATTTCTAATTCTTAATCTCTAATCCTTAATCACTAATAATTAATCACCAATCCCTAATCTTAATGATATCCCTTAATCTCTCATCCCTAATACCTAATCCCTAATCCCTAATTCTTAATCTTTAATCCTAAATATCTAATACCTAGTCCTAAATCCCAAATCCCTAATCCTAAATCACTAATCTTTAAAAATTAATCCCTTAATCTTTAATCTTTATTCCTTAATCATTAATCCTTTCATCCCTGATCTTTAATCCCTAATCCTTAATCCCTAATCCCTATTACTTATTCCCTAATCTCTTCTCCCTAGTCCATAATTCTTAATCTCTAAACCTTAATCCCTAATTACTAATCCATAAAGATTAATCCATAATTCTTAATCCTTAATTTTTAATCCCTTCATCCCTAATTCCTAATCCTTAATCCTTAATTCTAATACATAATCCCTTTTACTTATTCCTTAATCCTTAGTCCCTTATCTGTAATCCTTAATCTCTAAACCCAAATCCTTAATTACTAATCAATAATCCCTAGTCCCTAATCTCTAATCCTTAATCATTAATCTTTTCATCCCTAATCCCTACTCCCTAATCCATAATCCTTAATTATTAATCCATAATTTCAATTCTCTAGTCTTTTCCTTAATCCCTAATACCTAATACCTAATCTCTCCCTCCTTAATCCCTAATCTCTAATACCCAATCTTGAATCCATAATCCCAAATCCCTCTTCCTCTAATTTGTAATCTATATTCCCAAATCTTTAATCCCTTACTCCTTAATCCCTAGTCATTCAATTCTAGTCCTTAATCCTAATTATAATCACATAATCTATAATCTTTAATCCCTAATCTCTAATCACTAATCCCTAATCATGAATCCTTAATCACTATTTCTAATCCTTCATCTCTAATCCCTATTTCCTAATCCATAATCCCTAATCTTAAATACCTCAACTATAGTCCTTAGTAATTAATACCCTAAACTTTAGTTTCTAATCCCTAATCCCAAATCATTAATCATATTAATTAAATTCTTAATCCCTAATCCTTATTACTTATTCCATAATACATACACCATAATCCTTAATCATTAATCTCTAATCCCAAATCTTCAGTTACTAATCCATAATCCCTCCCTTAATCCTTAATCCATAACCCCTAATTTCTAATCTCTAATCAATTTCTTCTTCCTCTTCTTCATCTTCTTCTTCTTCTTTTCATTCTTCTTCTTCTTCTTCCTCCTCCTCTTCCTCTTCTTCTTCTTTTTCTTCTTCTTTCTCATCTTCTTCTTCTTCTTCCTCTTCTTTCTAAGATTCCTCTCCTTCTTATTCTTCTTCTTCCTCCTCCTCTTTATCTTCTTCTTTGTCTTCTTCTTCAATTACTTCTTCTTCCTCTTCTTCTTCCCTCTTTTCTTCTTCTTCTTATTCTCCTTCTACTCCTTCTACTTCTCCTCCTTCTCCAAGTCCTCCCCCTTCTCCTTCACCTTCTTCTTTGACTTCCTCTTCTTCTCCTTCTTTCTTCTTTCTTCTTTCTTTTATCTTCTTTCTTCTTTCTTCCTTCTTCCTTCCTCCTTCTTTCTTCCTACCAAATTCCTTCTTCCTTCTTCTTTCTTTCTTCTTCTTTCTTTCTTCCTTCTTCTTTCTTCATTATTGTTCCTCTTCTTCTTCCTTTTCTTCTTCTTCTTCTTCTTTCTTTTCTTCTTCTTTTTTCTTCCCTCTTCCTTCTTTCTGCCTTCTTCTTCTTCCTTCTTCCTCTTCCTTCTCTCGTTTTTGTAATCTTTAATTCTTAATTCCTAATCCTTAATCCTAAATCACTAATCCATCTGTAATCTCTAATCTTTAAACCTTAATCCCAAATACCTAATTCATAATCCTCAATTCCTAATCACTAATTTCTAATTTACAATCCATAATACTAAATCCCTAATTCTTAATCCGAAATCCTTAATCTCGAATCCTTAATCCTTATTATCTAGTCCCTATTTCTAATCTTAATCCCTTAAACTCTAATCCCTAAGCTCTAATATCTAACCATAAATGCTAAATCCTTAATAACTAATCTCTAATCTCTAATCCTTAGTCCTTATTCTCTTATCTATAATCTCTAATCCTAAATCTACAATCTTTAATAAGTAATCCCTAATCTATAATCCCTAATAATTAATCCCTTCAACCCTATTTCTTAATATTTAATTATTAATCCCTAATACATATTACTTATTTCGTAATTTCTACTCTCTAATTTGTAATGTTTAATCCCCAAATCTTAATCATTAATTTCTAACCCATAATCCCTAATCACTACTCCTTAATCCCTAATCCCTAATCCCTAATACATAATATTTAATCTTTCCCTCCCTAAACCCTAATCCCTAATCCTTGATACCTAATCTTAAATCACCAATAACTCCCTTCTTAATTTGTAATATGTATTCCTAAATCAGTAATCCCTCCATCCTTAATTCCAAATATGTACTCTTTAACCTCTAATACTTAATCCTTAATCTGTAATCCATAATCCTACATCCCAAATCCTTAATCAATAATCTCTAATCCTTAATCTCTTATCCTTATTCTATAATCCATAATCCCTAATCTGTAATCTTTAGTAATCAATCTCTTAATCTTTAATTTTTAATCTTTAATCCCTAATCATTAGTCCATTAATCTATAATCCTAATCATTAACCCTTAATCCTTGATCTCTAATCCTTATTACTTATTCCACATCTTAACTCCATAATCCATAATTTTGAATCCATAAACCCTAATCTCTAATTGCTAATCCATAATCCTTAATCCTTTATCACTAATCTCTAATCCTTGACTCCTGACACCTAATCCTTAATTCTTCTCTCCTTAATCCTTAATTTCTAACCTCTAATCACTAATCCTTAATCCATCTCTTCTTCTTCTTCTTCTTTTTCTTCTTCTTTCTCCTCTTCTTCTTCCTCTTTCTTCTTCTTCTTCTTCTTCTTCTTCTTCTTCTTCTTCTTCCTCATCTTCCTTTCCTTCATCATCTTCTTCCATATCTTCCTCTTCTTCCTCTTCTTCTTCTTCTACTTCTTCTTCATCCTCTTCTCTTCTTCCTCTTCCCTTTGTTCCACTTCTATCTTCTTCCTCTCCTTCTTCCTCCTCCTCTTCTTCATCCTATTCAACTTCTTCTTCTTGTTCATCCACATCTCCTCATCTTCCTATTCTTCTTCTTCTTCTTCTTTTTCTTCGTCTTCTTCCTCCTCTTCTTCTTCTACTTCCTCCCCCTCCACTTCTTCTTCTTCTTCCTCTTCTTCTTATTCTTCTTCTTCCTTTTCTTATCATTCTTCTTCCTCCTCCTCTTCTTCTCACCCTTTTTCTTCTTCTCCTTCTTATCCTTCTCCATCTTCTACTTCTTCCTTTTCTTCTTGATCTTCTTCTTTTTTTTCATCACCTTCGTCTAGCACTTCTTCTCCTTCTTCTTCTTCTTCTTCCTCTCCTCCCTTTGCTTCTTCTTCTTCTTCTTTTTCTTCTTCCATTTTCTTGCTTTTCTTCTTCTTCTTCTTATCCTTCTTCTTCCTCTTCTTCTTCTTCATCATCTTTTTCCTCTTCTTCTTCCCTTCTTATTCTTCTTCTTCATCTTTTTCTTCGCCTTCTTCTCCTCGTCCTCCTCCGTCTTTGACATCTTCTTCTTCTTCCACTTCTTGTTCTTCTTATTATTCTCCTTCATCTTCTTCTACTTCTTCTTCTTTTCTGCCTCTTTGTTCTTCTTTTTCTTTTTCTTCTTCTTCTTTTTCTTCTTCATCATCTTGTTCTTCTTATTCTTCTCTTTCATCTTCTTCTTCCTCTTCTTCCTCTTCTTCTTCTTCTTTTCTTCTTCCTTTTCTTCCTCCTTTTCTCCTTCTTCTTCCTCTTCCTCTTCATCCTCTTCCTCTTCAACTTCTTCTTCTTTTTCCACTTCTTCTTCTTCTTCTTTTTTCTCTTCTTCTTCCTCTTCTTTTTCTTGGTCTTCTTGTCCTTTTCCTCTTCTTGTTATTCTTTTTCTTCTTACTCTTATTCTTCCTCTTCTTTTTTTCTTAGTCTTATTATCCTTTTCCTCCTCTTCTTCTTCTTTATCTTCTTAATTATATTCTTCTTATTATTATTTTTTCTTCTTCTTTTTTCCTTTTCTTCTTCCCCATCTAGTTCTTCTTCTTCTCCTCCTCCTACTCCTCCTCCACCTTATTCGACTTCTTCTTCTTCTTCTTCCACTTCATCATCTTCTTATTCTTCTCTACTTCTTCTACTACCTCTTCTACTACTACTTCTACTTCTTCTCATCTTCCTCATCCTCCTCCTCGTTCTTCTTCCTCTGCTTCTACTTCTGCTTCTTCTTCTTCTTCTTCAACTTCTGCATCTTTTCGTCATCTACTTTTTCTTCTTCTTATTCTTCTTTTTCTTTTTTTTCTTCTTTTTCATCTTCTTTTTCTTCTTCTCCTT
The DNA here is from genome assembly GCA_023846275.1 of Vanilla planifolia. Lineage (NCBI taxonomy): Eukaryota > Viridiplantae > Streptophyta > Magnoliopsida > Asparagales > Orchidaceae > Vanilla > Vanilla planifolia. The sequence goes on from JAIUJO010000519.1 coordinate 71,651, forward strand.
CTACTATTACTTGTTCACGTTCTTCATCTTCTTCTTCTTCTTCATTTTTGTTCTTCTTACTCTTCTCCTTCTTCTTCTTCTTCTTCTTCTTCTATTTCTCCTTCTTCTTCTTCTTCATCTTCTTCTTCTTCGTCATCTGCTTCTTTCTTTTCTTCTTCATTCTCTTCTTCTTCTTCTTCTTCTTATTCTTATTCTTATTCATCTTCTTCCTCTTCTTCTTCTTGTTCTTCCACTTCTTCTACTTTGTCATCATCTTCCTCTTCTTCTACTTCTTGTTATAGTTGTCATTGTTGTTGTTCTTCTTCTTCCACTTCTTCTTCTTCTACTTCTTCTTCTTCACCTTCTATTTCTATTCCTTCCTCATCTCTTCTTCTTCTTCTTCTTCTTATGCTCCTTCTTTTTCATCTTTTTTTCTTCTTCTTCATCTTCTTCTACTTCTTGTTATACTTCTTTTTCTTCTCCTTCTTCTTCTTCTCCTTCTTCCTCCTCTTCTTCTTCTTTTCTTTCTTCTTCTTCTTCTTCTCCTCCTCCTCCTCCTCCTTATCTTTCTCTTCTTCTTCTTCTTCTTCTTCTTCTTCTTCTTCTTCTTCGTCTACTTCTACTTCTTTTTCTCCTTCTTCTTCTCCTTCTTCTTCTTCTTCTTCTTCTTCTTCTTCTTCTCCTTCTCCTCTTCTTTTTGTTATTCTGTTCTTCTTCTTCCTCTAGTTGTTCTTGTTCTTCTTCGACTTTTTCTTCTTCTTCTTTTACATCTTCTTCTTCATCATTTTCTTTTTATTCGCTTACTTTCTAATCTCTTTCTTTTTATTCTTCTTCTTGTACTTCTTCTTCTTCTTCTTCTTCTTCTTCTTCATCATCTTCTTCTTCTTCTTCCTCTTCTTCTTCTTCCTCTTCTTCTTCCTCTTCTTCTTCTTCTTCTTCTTCTTATTCTTCTTCTTCCTCTTCTTCCTTCTCTTCTTCTTCTTCCTTTTCTTATTATGCTTCTTCCTCCTCCTCTTCTTCTCACCCTTCTTCTTCTTCTCCTTCTTATTCTTCTTCAACTTCTACTTCTTCCTTTTCATCTTGATCTTTTTCTTCTTTTTCATCACCTTTGTCAAGCACTTCTTCTTCTTCTTCTCCTACTTTTGCTTCTTCTTCTTCTTCTTTTTCTTCTTCCATTTTTCTTGCTTTTCTTCTTCTTCTTCTTATTCTTCTTCTTCCTCTTCTTCTTCTTTATCATCTTTTTCCTCTTCTTCTCCCCCTTCTTACTCTTCTTCTTCATCTTTTTCTTCGTCTTCTTCCCCTCGTCCTCCTCCATCATTGACATCTTCTTCATCTTCCACTTCTTGTTCTTCTTATTATTCTCCTTCGTCTTCTTCTTCTTCTTCTTCTCCTTTGCCACTTTCTTCTTCTTCTTTTTCTTCTTCATTATTGTTCTTCTTCTTCTTCTCTTTCATCTTCTTCTTCCTCTTCTTCCTCTTCTTCTTCTTCTTTACTTCTTCCTTTTCTTCCTCTTTTTCTCCTTCTTCCTCTTCCTCTTCAACCTCTTCCTCTTCAACTTCTTCTTCTTCTTCTTCTTCTACTTCTCCTTTTTTCTCTTCTTCTTCCTCTTCTTTTTCTTGGTCTTATTCTCCTTTTCCTCTTCTTGTTATTCTTTTTCTTCTTACCCTTATTCTTCCTCTTCTTTTTTTCTTAGTCTTATTATCCTTTTCCTCCTCTTCTTCTTCTTTATCTTCTTAATTATATTCTTCTTCTTATTATTTTTTCTTCTTCTTTTTTCCTTTTCTTCTTCCCCATCTAGTTCTTCTTCTTCTCCTCCTCCTCCTCCACCTTATTCGACTTCTTCATCTTCTTCTTCCACTTCATCATCTTCTTATTCTTCTCCTACTTCTTCTACAGCTTCTTCTACTTCTTCTCATCCTCCTCGCCTCCTCCTCGTTCTTCTTCCTCTCCTTCTACTTCTGCTTCTTCTTCTTCAACTTCTACATCTTTTCGTCATCTACTTTTTCTTCTTCTTATTCTTCTTTTTCTTTTTTTTCTTCTTTTTCATCTTCTTTTTCTTCTTCTTCTTCTTCTACTACTACTTGTTCACGTTCTTCTTCTTCTTTTGTTGTTCTTGCTCTTCTCCTTCTTCTTCTTCTTCTTCTCTTTCGCCTTCTTCTTCTTCTTCCTCTTCTTCTTCTTTGTCATCTACTTCTTTCTTTTCTTCTTCATTCTCTTCTTCTTCTTCTTCTTCTTATTCTTATTCTTATTCATCTTCTTCCTCTTCTTCTTCTGGTTCTTCCACTTCTTCTACTTTGTCATCATCTTCCACTTCTTCTACTTCTTGTTATTGTTGTCATTGTTATTCTTCTTCTTCTAGTCCACTTCTTCAATTTCTTCTTTTTCTTCTTCTTCTTCTTCTTCAATTTCTTCTTTTTTTTCTTCTTCTTCTTCTTCCACTTCTTCTTCTTCTACTTCTACTTCTTCTTCACCTTCTATTTCTATTACTTCCTCATCTCTTCTTTTTCTTCTTCTTCTTCTTCTGCTCCTTTTTCATCTTTTTTTTCTACTTCTTCATCTTCTTCTGCTTCTTGTTATACTTCTTTTTCCTCTCCTTCTTCTTCTTCTCCTTCTTCTTCTTCTCCTTCTTCCTCTTCTTCTTCTTCTTTTCCTTCTTCTTCTTCTTCTTCTTCTTCTTCTTCTTCTTCTCCTTCTTCTTCTTCTTCTTCTTCTCCTCCTCCTCCTCCTTATCTTCCTCTTCTTCTTCTTCTTCTTCTTCTTCTTCGTCTACTTCTTCTTTTGCTCCTTCTTCTTCCTTTTCTTCTTCTTCTCCTCCTCCTGCTCTTCTTGTTGTTATTCTGTTTCTTCTTCTTCCTCTTCTTGTTCTTGTTCTTCTTTGACTTTTTCTTCTACTTCTTTTACATCTTCTTCTTCTTCTTCTTCTTCTTTTTATTCTCTTTCTTTTTATTCTTCTTCTTCTTCAAATACTACAATTACTACTTCGTCGTCTTAATCTCCATCATATTCTTCTACCTCTTCTTATTCTTCTACTATTCTCTAATCTCAAATCCCTAATTCCTAATAAATAATCCCTAATTCTTCACCTCAATCGTTAATTCTTAATTCCTATTCTTTAAGATCTAATCCCTTAATCTTTAATCCATAATCCTTATCTTTAATCCCTTATACTAAATTCCTAATCTCTAATCTCTAATCTCAAATCCCAAATTCATAATCCTTAATCTGGAATCACTAATTCGTAAACCTTAAAATCATAATCGCTTGTTCTGTAATCCAAAATCTCAAATCCTTAATCCTTATAACCTAATCCTTTAATCACTGATCCTTAATTCTTATTCCTTAACCCATAAATCATATTCCCTAATAGCTATTCCTTAATCCCTAATCACTAATCCTTAAAAATTAAGGCTAATTACAAATCCTTAATTCATAATCCTTAATTCCTAATCTGAAATAAGTAAACCTAATCCCAAATCCTTAATCTCTAATTTCTAATCTTGTATCCTTAATCCCCAAATCCATATGTCCCTAATCCATAATCTTCTTTTTCTTCTTTTTCTTCTTCTTCTCCTTCTATTTTAACTTCTTCCAAATAAAATTTTTCTTCTTTTCCTTCTACTTGTTCAACATCTTCTTCTTCTTCTTCTTCTTCCTCTTCTTCCTATTTATCCTCTTCTTCTTCTTCCACTTGTTCATCTTCTTCTTCCTCTCCTTCTTGTCCTTCTTCGTATTCTTCTTCTTCTTCTTCTTCCTCTTCTTCTTTCTCTTCTTCTTCTTCTTCCTCTTCTATTTCTTCTTCTTCTAATTATTCTTCTTCCATCTCTTCTTCTGCTTCTTCTCCTTCTTCTTCTTTCTCCTCTTCCTCATTTTCATCTTCCTCTTCTTCTTTTCCTCTTCTTCTTCTTCTTCTTATTCCTCCTCTTTGTCTTCTTCCTCTTCTTATTCCACTTCTTCTACTTCTTCTTCCTCCTCATCTTCTTCATCTTCTTCGTCCTGTTCTCCTCATCTTTCTATTTTTCTGCTTCTTCTTCCTCTTCTTCTTCTTCCTCCTCCTCCTCCTTTTTTTCTTCTTCTCCTCCTTTTTCCTCTTGTTCTTCTTCGTCTTCTTCCTTTTCTTCATCATCTTCTTCTTTTCACTCCACCTTTCCTTCCTCCTCTTCTTCTTCTCCTTCATCTGCTTCTTCTTCTTCTTCTTCTTCTTCTTCTACTTCTTCCTCTTCTACTTCTTCTTCCTCCTCTTCTTCCTCTTCTTCTTACTCCTTTACTTCTTCTTTGTCTACTTATTCTTCTTCTTCTTCCTCCTCCTCTTCCTCTTCTTCCTCATCATCATCTTCTTCTTCTTATTGCCCTTCTTCTTCTTCTTCCTCTTCTTCATCTTTTTCTTCTTCTTCTTTGTCCTATTCTTCTTCTTCTTTTTCTTCCTCTTCTTCTTCTTTCACTTTTTTTCTTCTTCTTCTTCTCCTTTTACTTTTTCTTCATTATTTTTTTTCTTTTTCTTCTTTTCCTACTTCCACTTCTTTTTCTTCTTCCTCTTCTTCTCTTCTTCTTCTTCTTCTTCCTCCCCTTCCTGTTCTCCTTCCAATTGGTCTTCTTCTTCTACTTCTTCTTCTCTTCATGTTCTTCTTTGTGTTCTTCTTTTCTTCTTCTTCCTCTTCATCTTCTTCTTTTTATTTTTAATCTTCTTCTCTCTCATCTCCTACTTTTACTTCTTCTTCTTCATCATCATGCTTTTCTTCTTATTCTCCTTCTTATTCTTCTTCATGTACTTCTTCTTCTACTACTACTTCATCTTCTTCTTCTTCTTCTTCTTCTTCTTCTTCTTCTTCTTCCTTTATTCTTCTTCTTCTTCTTTCTTAATCCCTAATCTTTAATCTAATATCTTTAATCCTTAATCCCTAATCCTTAACCCCTATTCCTTATCATTTATGGTCTAATCCTATACTCCAATTCTCAGTCCATAATCCTTAATCCTGATTCACTATTTGCTTATCCTTAGCTCTTAATTTTTAATCCCTTGAAATTTAATACATAATTTCTAACCCATAGTCCCTAATGCTCAATCCCTTAACCCTAATAACTTAATCCCTAATCCACTAATCTTTATTTCTTAATTCCTAACAAATAAATCATACTCTCTAATACCAATTCCTTAATCCCCAAGCACTAATTTCTAAACCCTAACTCTAATCACTAATCTCTAATTCAAAATCCCGAATTCTTAACCCCTAATCACAAATACCTAATCCTTAATCCTTAAACTCTCATCCACATGTCACTAATCTCTAATCTCTTTAATGCCCAATCTTCTTCTTCTTCTTCTTCTACTACTTCTTCCTCCTCCTCCTCCACTTCTTCGTCTTCTTCTTCTTCTTTTCTTCTTCTTCTTCTTCTTCTTCTTCTTCCTCTTCTTCTTTTCCTCTTCTCCTTCCTCTTCTTCCTCTTCTCTTTGTTCCACTTTTGTCTTCATCCTCTCCTTCTTCCTCGTCCTCTTTTCAACTGAATCAACTTCTTCTTCTTGTTCATCAACTTCTCCTCATCTTCCTATTCTTCTTCTTCTTCATCATCATCATCTTCCTCTTCTCCTTCTACTTCCTCTTCCCCTTCTTCTTCTTTTTATTTTTCTTCTACATGTTCTTTGTTTTCTTCTTCTTCTACTTCTTCATCTTTCTCTTCTTCTTCTTCCTGTTCTTATTCTTCTTCTTCTCATCCTCTTCTTCTTCTTACACTTCTTCTTCTTCTCCTCCTTCTTCTTTGACTTCTACTTCTTCCTTTTCTTCTTGTTCTTCTTCTTCTTCATCACCTTTGTTTAGCACTTTTTCTTCTTCTTCTTCTTCTTCCCCCTACTTCTACTTCTTCTTCTTCTTTTCTTTT